>OZ018391.1:53015111-53058837 GCA_963969525.1 Ontholestes murinus
GATACGTGATGACGTAAAACTTTGAGACAAGCGACGCACTGGGAATTAATTTTAGGGAGTTTATAGTGGCTATATATTAATCCGAAACGGAATAGGGTGCATATTCTCTTCATTATATTAATATTATATAAAACATTTCGTGCCTAAATATGTTTGAATTAAAAAAATGTATAAATGTATTAAGATTTAATACGAAAATATAATATTCATACTGACTTTTTTTAATATGAATATTTTAAATCCTATATTAGGTTTTTTTTATTATGTAGGTATATAAAAATAAAACAATTCCCCACACGACAAGAGAGCTTATTTGATTTTCAATTGCCCAACCCTCTAGAGAAACATAATTCCATATATAAACGTGAAAAATATGGAAAAAAAATATATAGGTCAGTTCTTTTTCCGCACGTTGAATACAAGTTTGATTGTATGTGGCAGCGATATATTTTTCTTATTATGTTACATAGAGTAGAAACCATCGTAAAGGATTAAGCATATTATAAAATATATTAGTATTTTAATTCATTACTGGTTTTGTTGAATAAAATACAGAATCGATTGAATACTCTAAACTACTAATACTATAACCGTAAATAAAACCCTCCGCATATCTATAATTCAAGCACACTGACTTGAGTCATTCTAAAATAATAAGTTATGAAGAAATAGGGGTTTTTATTTAACAATTAACTTTTCCAATAGAGTTTAGTTTGATTAGTTCATTTTGAAATTTATGTTGCCTATAGAAGATGCATTTAGAATCCTATACATTTTAAATGATTACAAAAATATATAGGAATTACTGTGTAAATAATGTCCTTCAACTTGAAATATTATTTAAAATTAATCTAAATAATAATAAACATATATGTCTGGTATTTGTGATATATAAATATATAAATAGTAAATATAAAATGCACAAGGCTGAAAATGCTATCACTGTATGTTTTAAATATAGTGACTCTGTTACCAAAAATTGAATTCCAAAAAATAATTCCATCTGGGTGTAACGCTTCTAATATCATTAAGTATATTTAATTGGATATGATCCGTAATGTTTAAAGGAAGGTATCATAAAACCAGTGTATAAGAAAGGTGATCCGAATGACTTACAGTATGAATGACAGTAATTATAGGCCGCCAATCACTCTCTTGTCAGTAATCTCTAAAATAATAGAAAACATAATAGCTACAAGAATAATGAATTTTATATTCAATAACTTATTTGATAATTCGCAAAATGGTTTTATTAAAGGGAAGTCCACAAATTCTGCTATATTTGATTACATAACGGAAATCATGAGCGCTTTGGAGAAATCAGAAATGCCCTTAGGTATTTTTATCGATTTGTCCAAGGCCTTCGATACGGTCAATCATAAAATCTTGCTGGAGAAACTGGAGTATTACGGTGTTAGGGATACAAGTCACTCATTTATCCGCTCAAATCTGGCAAATAGAATTCATAGGGTAAAAATCAGCAACAAACTTTCTGAGTCAAAAATTACCAATATTGGAATACCGCAGGGTAGCATTTTAGGCCCTATTTTGTTCATTATTTATACAAATGATCTACCTAAGCATATTAAGAGTCAAAGTGCTTACATAACAACATATGCCGATGATACCATCTTGTTAATGTCATCCTCTAATGCCGATGAATTGGAAGAAAAAGCTGATCAATTATTTAATACAGTGCATTATTTTCAGTACAAAAAACAAACAAAATATACCAAGCGACATAAAATTAAGTCAGACGTCCTTTAGTGTTCAAAGTAAATGCAACTTCCTAGGAATGGTAATCGACAGTAATTTAAACTGGGCAAATCATTGCGATCACTTATGCTCAAAATTAAATACGGTGTGTTATACACTGAGAATATTAAAACAAGTTCTAGATATTAAGACATTAATAATAACTTACAAGGCAAACTTCGAAAATATTATAAGATACGGTTTAATACATTACGGTTTTTCAAAATCAGCTAAAAATATATTCATTATTCAAAAAAGAACACTTAGGGTCATTTTTAACCTAAATCAAAGAGACAGTTGTAGAGGACTATTTAGGAGAGCGGGCGTACTTATACTCTACGGTTTATATATCTACGAAATCTTAGTTTTCAATTTCAAAAATAAGCAAAAATTCCTTTCATTCGTTCCAAAGCATACTCACAATACTCGGTTCACAGATAAATATGCATACCCGCTGCATAGACTCTCCCTCTATGAAAGTTCACCCTTGTACTGCGCATTGAGGATGTTCAATAAACTGCCAAACTACTTAAAGTGTATTACTAAAGAGAATTAATTTAAAACAAAATTAAAAAATTTCTTAGTAGAACAAGAATTTTACTCCGTTTCGGAATACATAAATTAAAGTATTGTACCTTTTTCTGACGTATTCATTTAGCGATTAATTGTGAGTGTATTTAATTGTAATTAATACTAATTATCATGTATGCCATGTATTTACCCTATTATGAATAAAGTGTTTATTATTATTATTTCGTATTGTAGTCTTAGTAAGACTCATTTTTGTAGGTTCACGAAATGTTTTGTTGTAATTTCAAATTATTAGTTAATTTGTCTACAACGAATTAAAGAATTTTAAAATATTTTATTACAAAAAGATAGTAACAAATACTAGAGTAAATGTTGCCCCATTTTCTTCAATACAAGCAGTAGCTCTTGGTGCAATGGAAATCTGAACACAGTGCTACATTTGCTGAATCGCATTTCGACTTTTTTGTCCTAACTCTCCAATAGTTTCTACATTATCAAATTTTGATAAATATCCACAAAAAGAATCCAAAATATTTAAATAGTCCAACTAATCCTATTCCAATTTATTTCGTTTATTATAGCGAGTTTCATATACCTATTCGTATAAATTGTGGCTATGTTGCTTCATCCATATACTGAATATTACAGTGGAAGTCGGGTAGTTGGATTCTAGCCAATAACCAATAGCAAAAATTTATTCTTTAATAATTAGAAAGCACGAAAAACATTTCGTAAATCTACTTATTGTGATTCGTTTTTTAGTTTTAATAAGACTCATTGTTTTAGATTTATGAAATTTTTTTTGTGATTTCCTAATTATTAGTTTATTTTCTTCATTTCATTTTTATTATTAACTTATTCTTTGCTCATAATCCTCTTGTACCTTACAGAATCTGTAAAGAGACCAGAAATCAGCTTTTAAAACTTGATGTCTGTTAGTGTAACATTGCAACTACACTACTACGAAGATTTTCAGTAGCAGCATTTAGAATTGCTTGCTCTAGATTAAGTGTATGTCACATGGAGGAAGTAAAAACATTTGATCGCCATCACCTGCGGCGACAGCATTGCGATTATGAATCCAAATATTATCACGTTTTGCGCTCTGAGCTAATTATTTTCAATTCATGATATGTAATTTTCAGCAGTCTTGTTTAAACCTTGTAACATTAAAGAAAAATACACGTCATTGTACTTTAAAAAACCCAAAAATCAACCAACATAATTTGTACGTGGACTTCGTGGTCGCCCTGTATCATGTTTTATGGTCATTTCACGTTTGCATCAAGTAACTTGATTTCGAAAAAGCAACTTTCTTTGCTGTTAGCCGTTTTGAATTTTGAAGATTTCGAAGCCTGTTGAAGAAGCCTTTATAGAGTTTTTCTTAAAGCTTGCACGCGAATTGTTACACATGTTGTGTAATTTATATAAATATTTAAACAAAACATTATCTCAATTATAACTTCGCGTCTAAATATTCAATAAAAAACAGTATAGAGTCAACAGAAACTTTGAAATCATTAAATATTTCAGCTTATTCTAATATTATTGAACGTCAAAAGTCTGTTAATTTATTTTCCAACCAAATAATAGTTTTTAGATAAAAATTAAAAATCACGATTAACAAAGAGTTGCACGATTATTTGGTTAATGAATTAAATAATTTAAGTAAATCGAATTAATTGAAATGATTATAAATAAAGAGCTACCAGCAGGGAGTACAGGTATTTAAGTTAGTGAACATAATTAAAAGTAATTATTGCAAAACACCAAGTAATGCAAATTTAATATTATGTGTCAGTGTTTGTTCTACCGAAATAAAACATCTTAAAAAGGAGCTGGATCTAACAAACACATTGGTATATCAAATGGATAACATCAAGAATCAAGCCAAGGTAATTATGCTTCTTGAGCAAAACCCAAAATATGAGAATCTGCGAATCCAGACGTCATACATGAAATCCACATATGCCATCGCAAAGCTGAGATAATTCCCGACAAAATGGTTATAGTCACAAGTTAGATACTTGTGGTAGCAAGGCAGGAGAAAGCGTTTCTTTTCGAGTTTTTCCGCGAGGTTTTAAGGAACAACAATTATACACAATCACCCCGCCTCCCTTTTTGTCTGTGCAAAGTTTAATCAATTCTGTACAGATAGATTTCTTATAATTTATATTGCTGATAAATATAAGAAACGACGTGCAGTCTTACTCTTTAACGACTCATGTTATTTTTAATTTAATATTTTATTTTATTCGGAAGTTGCTAAGGAAGAACTTCCCAAGTCATCATTCGCCTAAAATCATAATCAAACATGTATGCCCAGACGCAGAATAATTTTCTACACATTATAAGATATAAATTATGGAGAGATTCCCTTGATTTATATTTTATTTTACTATAATGTAATGTAATGTATAAAATAAAATAAATTATGATATAATTGTCTTCTTCCGTTTCATGGCTATCGACATTTTATTTTTTCCAATTTTGTGTTCGCGGCCCGCCAAAACGGCTCGGGTCGTGTTGAGGTAAGGAATGAAAAAAGCGATGGAAGGGGAGGAATTTTTGGTACAGGATCTATAAACCCTTACGCCCTATATCAAGAAAAGAAGTATCAATCTGATCGTTGTGAAGTGATCACTAAATCTACGCAAGTGCGTCTTTTAAAAAGTTTTAAATAACTTGTGCGTGTCCTAAGTTTCTTTTTCTTGTATTTTTCTTGTAATCGTAAATTTTTGTATATATTTTGAATATATATCTTGAAATTGTTTTCTTTGCTACTTTCAAAACCTCTCATTTCGTGTTGAAAATAAAAGTAGAGTCAGTGAAAAAAGTTCAAAGGTAACAATATTTTTTTAATTTAAACATTTAAAGTGTGAGAATGACTATATCGCTAGCCGGAATTACGTGTAGGATATTTTCATAAGGTTTTAACTCGAAAACCTCTCCCATACCGCAACAAGTACAGCAAATACAGGAAAAAACGTAAACAAATTCAGCAACATCTTAGCTGCAAACCATGTCGAAAAACCAACTGTAAATACACCAAAAAGAAATCTATCGCAGAATGAGGACACACTGTCATCTGTTTCAAAAAAGCGAATTCAAACAGTGGAGGTAGAAACAATTAATGGTGGCGAAAGGAAAGAAGTATCACGAAAATATTCAAATGGAAAAATATATTATAGAAGAAAACAACGTTTCCTGCTTCCACTATTCTCAGAAGACACAATTACAGTACAATTCAAGGCATATCAACCAAATCGCTCAGTATTAAAGGAGCAAAGATATATAGGCATTTCTATTTAAGTGGTTTAGATGTAAACGTTAATTTAGAATCAATAAAAAGCTATCTTGAAAATTTAAACATTAAGGACGTAAAAATATAACTAATGAAATTGATGCGACCAGATGAATACTTATCAATAAAATTATCCTTTCTCGAAAATGATGTTGAAATGATAACAAATCCTGATACATGGCCTTTCGGAGTTTAACCATTTTTTATATAACCAGCAGAAAAGGCATATTATAGCTTTATGGATAATATAAATACTTCCACCAACATTAAAACTAGTAACATAAATCATGATTTGTTACTTTTAAATATTAGATCAATAAATCTAAATAAACTAAACCAAATGTTTATTAAATTAAAAATCACTAAAAACCTTTCTTCACAAATTTTATTTAAATTACAGATATATATTTCGGACACAAATTGACCATTATCAATGTTTAAATACTAAATACAAAACTAAAATTATTCGACTTATATCCTAAACAAATACGCAGATTAAAGTGTGGGTACAGTGCGGTAATTACAGGAAAAATGGTGATGTGGCCATCATAGTAATTTCCCTATATTTTACTCGAAAACTATGAGATTTACGCAAAAAAGTTATTCTTAATAATTTGTTCAGTTTTAGATTCTCTATAATTATTTGTTAAAGAAGTTTCATGTAACTTCAATAGTTTATTGGCAATTAGCAAAAAATTTCAAAATTTTTAGTTTATATTATTTTTCTTGAAAGTTAAAAATTTTATGAAAAAAATGTTCAAATAAAACTTGTTCAGTTTATATTCCCTTTTAACTTTTGTTTGAACCATTTTTTAAAATTTTTCATATTTAGAAAAATATTACCAAAAAACAAAAAAACGCCTCGAGTAATCATCCACTTCCGGTCTATGAATGTTTACCAAAAGCTTTTCAGTTCCAGTTTTTAACGATAAAACCTTAAGTTTGAAGTTTCATCTCAGACAGATTATTCGATTTTGAGATACAGCGCCCACCGACAGACACACAGACAGACACACAGACACACACACAGACACAGATTTTTTTTTTCCAGAAATTAGTGTTTTGGGTTCAGGGGATCCCAAAACGGATATACTACGTGTATAGGGAAAGTAAAAACGGTTTAACGACGATATTTGGAAAGAGGTATTAAGGAAAAAACCCGGATTAAGGTGAAGGGATAAAATCTAGGAGTACATTTTGTAATGGGCTTATATCAAAATTTAATAATTTATTTACGTGTTTTTTCATGTGTATGGCCTCTAGCATGTTTAATTGATAACTAGAGGATTGTTTGATTAATTTAACATTATTACTTTCCCTATATACGTAGTATATATAGGGGGAGTATTGTTTTCGTGATTTTTTTTTGAAAATTTTTTTTTGCGGAAATATCCGTTTTGGGCCCCCCTGAGTCCATTGCACTGATTTCTGGAAAAAAAAATTCTGTGTCTGTGTGTGTGTCTGTCTGTCTGTCTGTGTGTCTGTCGGTGGGCGCTGTATCTCAAAAACGAATAATCCTCTTGAGTTGAAACTTTAAACTTAAGGTTTTATCGTTAAAAACTGGAGCTGAAAAGCTTTTGGTGAACATTCATAGACCGGAAGTGGATAATTACTCGAGGCGTTTTTTTGTTTTTTGGTAATATTTTTCTAAATATGAAAAATTTTAAAAAACGGTTCATACAAAAGTTAAAGGGTATAATAAACTGAACAAGTTTTATTTGAACATTTTTTTCAAAAAATTATTAACTTTCAAGAAAAAAAATAAAAATTGAAAATTTTGACATTTTTTGCTATTTGCTAATAAACCATTGATGTTACATGAAACTTATATAACAAATAATTGTAGAGAATTTAAAATTAAACAAATTATTATGAATAACCTTTTTACGTAAACCTCATAGTTTTCGAGAAAAATATAGGGAAAGTACTATGATGGCCACATCACCATTTTTTATTGTAATTTTGTGACTACTTTCATGAATATGGTTAGCTAAAGCGGATTTTTCTGGGTTTAGGTTTTTCGCATGTGTGATATGTTCTTTATATCTGATTTGTATATTACGTTGTGTTTGACCGATATATATTTTATCACAATTACAACAGCTAATAGAATAAATACTTGATTGTTCTTCTGGTTTATTAAAAGTGTTACCGAGTAATTGTTTTAATTTAGAATTTGAATAGTAGACGGGTGTTAAATTGTATTTTTTAAAGAATTTGTTGAAATGGGATTCTGTTTTGGGGGAGTATATTAATTTAATGAATTTTTTCTCTTTATTAGGATTGGAAGATATTAAGTTGGTAGCGTTTCTAATTTTATTTTTAAGGCGTGTTTATTGATTAGCTTTTTTATTGTATAGATAACGGGATGCTGAATGCTCTGTGGATAAGGCTATTAAATGCAGCTAATTTGTGTTTCATAGGGGCAAACGCGTCGGAATAGAGGTAATTAAAGGTGTGGGTGGGTTTTCGATAAATGTCAAACTTATTATTGTTTCGTGTAATAAGGTCTAAAAATGGTAATGAGTTATTCTTTTCACTTTCGTAGGTAAAATGTATGCTGTCGTGGGAATTATTAAGGGATGTGACAAAGGAATTATTTTGAAATCAGAGTTAACTATAGCGAAAACATCATCGACGTATCTAAGCCAGACTTTAGGAAATTCTGTTAATGAATGTTTTGCATTATTTTCAAAATTATTTATGAAGATGTCGGCTAAGAAAGGAGATAAAGGATTACCCATAGCGGTTCCGAAGGTTTGTTTATAGAAAATATGATCGTATTCAAATACATTGCATTCCATTACGAATTCAGTGAGTTCTATATATATTTTTATATGTTCCGCGAGTATTTGATTTTTGATAAGAATAGTTTTTAATTTGGAAATAGTGTCTTTAATTGGAATGCTTGGGAAAAGAGATTCAACGTCAAATGAAATTAAAGTTTGATTATTTGATATGAACGTACTTTTTAGTTTATTTGACAAGTCTATTGAATTTTTTACTGACATATTATTTTCTATGTGTAATGTTTGAAATTTGCTGACTAATCATTTCGCTAACTTGTATGTTGGTGAATTTAAGTTTAAAACTATAGGTCTCAGTTTATTGCCCTTTTTGTGGATCTTAGGTAAGCAATATAATTGGGGTATTCTTGGATTTTGAACTTTTAGTTTTAAACTGAGATTTTTATCAATTAAAAATGCTGAGGCTTTTAAACAGTCATTAATTTTCTTTATGTAAGATTTAATCGGGTTTTTCTTTTGAACTAAGTAAGGCCCGGACTCTAATAAATCAATTACTCTATTATTATACTCAGTTAAAATTTGTGAAGAAAGGTTTTTAGTGCTTATTAATTTAATCAAATTTATCTTCACGTAACTCACAAAAAATCAAACTATGATTATGGCTACCTGGTCAACCGAGTTAAACAAACATTTCCAAATCAAAACTAAAATTCAATTACTAAGTGCAGACATTTACTTTTTAAAGCAGTGTAAGAAGAACAACGTCTTTCCTAACTTTTTACAAGTGAAAACGGTGCAACATAAATATAACGTTACAAAATTAGTGAATAGTTTTAAACTGAAATTATTGAAGTTCGAAATGGGTCTTTTATACACTAAAAGGACGAATTTGGAAATTGAGGCCTACGAACAACATTTACGCCTTAGTAAAACTGTAACTCCACATATTTGGGACGATTTCGAAAAACGCATGCATACAGTTATCATGAAGAAGTTAAGAAACAAATCTGTAAGGCTACACAAAAAGTTTAAAACCCTTCTGTTAAAAAATCAACCACACCAAGAAAACATTCCACAAGAGAACACAAAACAATTGGAACAAACATTAGTTGTAAACAAAACCAACATCCTTTTTTCTGAAGAAGAAATCAATTTATTAAGTCGAGGTTTGAAACATCCAATCGGTCCTAAGAAATTTCCCATCGAAGACATAATCAACGATATTGAAATAGCAGCTTCAAGATTAACACCAGACCAAACAGCAGAATTTCGTTCATCGGCAAAAGAAGTCCTAAAGAAAATCAAAAGTAATAAACAGAAGTCAGAAGATAGAACCAACACACAAAAAATAGTGAAAAAACTCAAAGAAAAAGATTATTATTATTTAAAATCTGATAAAGGTAATAGTGTAGTGATAATGCAAAAAACTGAGTATAATAATAAAGTAATTGATTTATTAGAGTCCGGGCCTTACTTAATTCAAAAGAAAAACCCGATTAAATCTTACATAAAGAAAATTAATGATTGTTTAAAAGCCTCAGCATGTTTAATTGATAAAAATCTCAATTTAAAACTAAAAGTTAAAAATCCAAGAATACCCCAATTATATTGCTTACCTAGGATCCACAAAAAGGGCAATAAACTGAGACCTATAGTTTCAAACTTAAATTCACCAACATACAAGTTAGCGAAATGGTTAGTCAGCAAATTTCAAATATTACACATAGAAAATAATATGTCAGTAAAAAATTCAATAGACTTGTCAAATAAACTAAAAAATACGTTCATATCAAATAATCAAACTTTAATTTCATTTGACGTTGAATCTCTTTTCCCAAGCATTCCAATTAAAGACACTATTTCCATATTAAAAACTATTCTTATCAAAAATCAACTACCCGCGGAACATATAAAAATATATTTATCTACGACTGCTTAGATAAGTGACGAATTTGACATTCATTTGAGTTACGTAATGAAACTCATTACCTAACTAGTGAGGTAATGAAACTCATTACCTAACTAGTGAGGTAATGAAATCAAAAACACACTCATTTTTTAATACCAACTAACGATCACACAGACTTGAAGGTTTATAGCGTTTCGAAATATTTTCAAAATATACTAGAAGTACCTTTTCACTTGCTTCATTTTTTATTTTCTTCTCATCGCACCATTTCCGCAAACATTCATAAGCTTGCTCATATTTAATTTTTGATTTTTCCGGCAATAACGTTGAAACTACTTGCGTGGCCGATTCTTCGATATCCGAAGGCAGAGATTCGAAGTCGCTCATTATTTCACAGAAAAACAGAAATTAGAAAATTAATTCTTGAAGTTTTGACTTAAATTGTTGACATTCAAATTACATGTTGCTATGGTTCTACATACATACTATTATATTCCGATTTTTCGTCGAATTCAATTCAAAAGTATAATTTCCGTAATTCTGAGCAGTCGTAGATAAAAAGTTGTATCTAATACGTGGGATAAGGCATATTAACTGAGACTCATGCTCTTACTTCGACTCGGGCTACGCCCTCGTCTCAGCAACTCACCGCATTCGTCAGTTAATGATGCTCTTATCCCACTAGTTAGATAAATAACTAATATATATAACTCACTGAATTAGTAATGGAATGCAATTTATTTGAATACGATAATATTTTCTATAAACAAACCCTTGGGAACCGCGATGGGTAATCCTTTATCCCCTTTCTTAGCCGACATCTTCCTAAATAATTTTGAAAATAATGCAAAACATTCATTAAAAGAATTTCCTAAAGCCTGGCTTAGATACGTCTATTACGTTTTCGCTATAGTTAACTCTGATTTCAAAATTAATTCCTTTGTCACATCCCTCAATAATTTCCACGACAGCATAAATTTTACTTACGAAACTGAAAAGAATAACTCATTGCCATTTTTAGACCTCCTTATTACACGAAAAAATAATAAGCTAGAGTTTGACATTTATCGAAAACCCACCCACACCTTTAATTACCTCCATTCCAACGACTTTGCCCCTATGAAACACAAATTAGCTGCATTTAATAGCCTTATCCACAGAGCCTTCAGCATCCCGTTATCTTTAAAGAGTAGGGAAAAGGGATTCAACATCATACTAAATATCGCAAAAAATCTCAATTACAACAGCTATACAATAAAAAAGCTAATCAATAAACACACCTTTAAAAATATAATTAGAAACGCTACCAACTTAATATCTTCCAATCCCAATAAAGAGAAAAAAATCATTAAATTAATATACTCCCCCAAAACAGAATCCCATTTCAACAAATTCTTTAAAAAATACAATTTAACACCCGCCTACTATTCAAATTCTAAATTAAAACAATTACTCGGTAACACTTTTAATAAACCAGAAGAACTAAATCAATCAGGTATTTATTCTATTAGCTGTTGTAATTGTGATAAAATATATATCGGTCAAACACAACGTAATATACAAATCAGATATAAAGAACTATATTCATGAAACTGGTTACAAAATTACAATAAATAATGTTAAATTACTCAAACAATCCTCTTGTTATCAATTAAACATGCTAGAGGCCATACAAATGAAAAAAAACGAAAATAAATTATTAAATTTTGATGTAAACCCATTACAAAATGTACTAGATTTTATACCTTCACCTTAATCCGGGTTTTTTCCTTAATACCTCTTTCCAAGTATCGTCGTTAAAGCGTTTTTCCTGTAATTACCGCACTGTACCCACACTTTAATCTGTGTATTTGTTTAGTATATATAAGCCGAATAATTTTAGTTTTGTATTTAGTATTAAAACATTGATAATGGTCACTTTGTGTCCGAAATATATATCTGTAATTTAAATAAAATTTGTGAAGAAAGTTTTTTAGTGCTTATTAATTTAATCAAATTTATCTTCACGTAACTCACAAAAAAATCAAACCAAATGTTTATTGACTATTGACATATGAATTAATTTTTTTTATGTTTAACTGAAACTTGGATTAAGTAGCCATACTTAGATGCGCTAACTGTAAATTCATTCGTTTTAGGTTCAAGTTTCTCCGAGCATTACACTGCACACACACATCAAGGACACTGACCGACACCCTACACCCCGTGAAGTAATGCTAGACGGCGGTTCCGTGGGGTGGCAGGACGACTTGGGGAGGTGGTTTATAGTGGGTATACCTGTTATGGGGAGTCCCACACTCGCTCTCTAAAAGATTTTCCACCAGCTACAAAAAAAGGTTGAAGTTTCTGCAGACAAGGTAGTGTAGGAATTTGGATAAACACAGGCATACGCCATAAAAATTTAGATATTTCAAACTATTATCGGAATTCAATTTAAAACAAATAACTTTAAGTTCTGCGACATGTATAGATCATATTTACACAAATAAGAATATGGGCGTATGTATAGTTGAAGCAAAGATATAAGGCATTTATGGTCTTTCACGTTTTGACTGCCTTAATGAGTTTAGGGCCATCATATCGTAAATCCGAACCAATAAATATTCTCGTGCTGGTCAGGACTGCATTGTATAATTTTCTCTATACAAATATGTGCGTTACAAAGGCTTATTTTTGCCTGTAAACGATCTCTTTTTTGAGGAATCCTATACAAAGAAGCAGTCAATAAAAATTATGAAAACAAAAATATTTTTAATACGCAGGAACGCGGATTTAAAGTTAAAACGGCCCCTTAATAAAAAAACGAAGATGCTTTTTTCGTCCCAACGGCAGCCGACCCTCCTTTGCCCTCACAACAACGAAAACCGCAATTGCCCATAAAACCTTCGCCTGGATTTTAAATTTACGATGACTAGGTCGTAGTCATTTCACGTTTACTCGATTTTTAGGGTGTTAATGGGAGGTTTTAGTCGGTAGGCACCAGCTCGTCTGGGTAGGTGAATTCAACTAGATAATAAGTAGTTGGTAGTCGTAGTAATTTTACGTGTACTTGATATTTAAGGTATTAATAGTAAGAAAATGTTTTCATTTTACCACAAATTTGATATCTTTATCAGTTCTTTTTGAAAGACTAAACGCTCAACATGGAGATTGTTCAAATTTATCTAAAACATTTTACATTGTGGACCAGTTTCTAAACTGTTTTAAATATAAACAAATGCTATTCAATGACTACATCGAGAGGTAATAGAATTGAATATACATATTCATTGATTGAGTCATCTAGCCTTACAAGAGTTGATACTATCAAATATCTAGGTATCACATTTGATTCTAAATTTATATTTAACACCCACATATTAAATATTATTACGAAAGCATTACAGATGTGGGGTTATGTTTGGCATATTAGTAAAAATTTGAATGCTGGAATATAATGGCAAGACCATATATTTATGTATGATTTTTTTACATCTCCATTGACATAAAAACCCAAACTTCGGCCTAGAATAAAAAAGAAAATTAAAAACTTGTAACATAATAGTGATATTAAAATAAACTTACTTTTTAGTAAAATCGCCCTTAAATAATGAAACCAGCATCCGTTCACTCTAGCTTCGGGAAAGGTGTTTCTAGCTGCTTCCCGTATGCCCTGTTCAAAGTCGGTCATAACCGACGAAATCACTTCTGTAAAGTATTTTGGGTTATATTTAATTCGTAATTATGACCATTTATACTTACTAATTCGTAAAATATTGAATATTGAAATATCGTCAGATAATCCACTAACCGGCGCCTGGCCATAAGGGCGTACGCGATAGGAAAGGCCTAGAATGAAAAGAATGAAATTTGTCGATTTTTGTGTAAGTTTTGTAAATGTTACCATCCTCTTGCAAATAACGTATAACGTAAATAATTGTTAGAGTAATAATCCATAATAAATAATTGTGTTGCACCACCGGCCCGGGGTACGCTAAATTGAGTGCACCCACGTCCCACATTTGAAGGTTTGACACCATTCCCTCTGATATCCCCAGCAGCATTGGTGTCGAAATATTCACGAATGAAATAATTATTGTCATAATCACGACGCAAATGATCGAATCTAAAATAAAACAATATTCTTAAATGTTTCAAAATTGAATGAAATATATACATGAAAACTTACTCGTTCTGCTGCAGAAGTTCAAAGGCATGCTGAAGTGAATTGGGCACCGGAGGTGTATGTTTTTGTCTGGCCCGAAACATCCTCTTCCTCACATGGGTATGTGATACGAGACTTGAACCTATAAAAGAATTTCAATTATTGTCTAGTTATTATTGTTATAATAGTGTATAAAATTACCTCCACGATGCAGGGCTTCGGTCTCCACAATCAATTGTTTAAGTGGTCGCTGACTGCTGATAGATCGCTCTCTAGTTTTCTTAATATTAAAGAAGTCTATAAACTTCATCGGGATGAGCATCGTGATTATGAGCATTGCCTATAATTATCATATCATTCTTCACTCGCATGTTACCCCTGCACATTTTTTGTAGCATCGGTAATACGTTGCACCGTCTGTAACATTTTTCGTATAGATGAATTGCTCGAAAACATAAAACACTTTACCTATATCTTGAATAATATTCATGTTTACGCATAGAATATTCGCAAGGAACTGTTATAGTTTTTTAAAAATCCAGAAATATATATAATAGCCATTCCTGAGCTAGACACCGTTGTAGTCGGACCTGCAATAAAGCGAGCGAATTAAACTTAAACAGTTTCGATATATCACCCATATCGGGTGTTAAATCAGCAAAATGTGTGACGAAGATGATTCAAGTATGGAGTGCGAAGGCTTCACGGAGGTACATTCAAAAAAGCGTGGCCGGCCCCCAAAGTTTCCAGCAGGAAAAACAGCAAAAAAAAAACAAGCAACAGGTAACATAAACAAAGCACTACAATCAATTTTAAAACATATTAACTTAAAATATCAAAACTCACAACAACAAATAATTTCACAATTACAACCAACACCGGGCTCATCGCACAATAGCGTTCCTCAAACACCACAACCTACACCAATACAACCATCGCAACATTATTCACAACAACAACCTTCTCACAAACAACAACAAGCATCCCAGATGCATACAAATACAACACAACATTCACAAAACACCCCAATCAAACCGACCACTCAACAATTTCAAAACACATACAGCATAACCACAACGACAGAATTCACTCGTCTACAACTAGTACAGCATTGGATAAACAACACGAAAGACACGGAGGCCGTTATTTTCAAAACAAAAATGGGGTTTGTATTAAAATACAACAACAATTCAACCACGTGTGAACATAACCTCAGCCTGCTAAAATCAAAAAAACATCCTCCACCAATACGTATCGACATCGTATACTCCGCGCGAACGCAACCCAGCCGCGCCGTCCTACTCATGCATGATCCGCAGTCTGGAGCCCGAAATCGAAGACGCGGCAATCAGCGAACGCTTGAACACGAGCGGCATTGAACACCGATACTGCCGCCGCATCATTTCAAAAGCCACGGGGAACAAAACGAGAATGGTGCGAATTATAACAGCGTCGCACAGCGCTTACACAAAACAGCTACAGCAACACTTCCAATATATGTGCAAGATATATCCTGTCGAGGAAAGCCTCGCCCCACAGCCCTTGCCTGCACCCTGCAACAAATGCAGTAAATTTGACCACGTCACAACGGACTGCAAGGAAAAAGTCACCTGTGCCAAATGTAGCGGCGAGCACTTTACTTCCGCTTGCACCACCCAACTACCACCTAAATGTACATCAAGTGGAAAGGAAGACCACAGCGCCTGGTCCACTAAGTGCCCCAACCGCCCCATGCAGCCAATCCAGGGAATCCCCAACTTGAAAATTCACTGTACAAATAAAAAATCAGCAGACATTGATGACGTTTCTATCAAACAGACTCAAGTTCACAAACCCATCACCCTTCACGACCACATTCTTGATACTTATGTAACAGCAATAAATAACCCGACTAACACCGACCACCAAACTCTCATTAAAAAGCTAAAAGGACGCTTTATAGATTCATATCAAATCGATACGCATGCGTCATTTACAGGAAACCGAATGTTTCTAGTCATGTTCGATCTAAAATATCCCGATAGCCCTGTCCCAACTGTCCCTTCTGAAGGCGTTCACTCCGCTCAATCCGTTGTCCAAAATGGCTAATCTTTCTTTTATTTATTCCAACATAAACTCGCTCAATAACAAATCCCACATCCTATTCAACTACCTCAATACTAACCCGACACACGCCTGCTTGCTTGTAGAAACTAAATCCAAGAAACCCATTTCCTTCTCCAACTGGAACCATATCCAAATCCCTTCCACTGTCCACAATAAAAATTACAGGGGAGGCTTACTTGTAACAACTCACCCTAATTTGAAAATTATTAAAAGCAACCCCCCAAAAATAAACAATCCCCTCAACGAATGTCTGCACTTTATCTTAACACACCAGTCCCTTCAAATCCACATATTCTTTGTTTATATCCATCCTAACTCTCCTATTGACGACTCCATATTCATTAAAGCATCCCTATATCCAAATACTATCATCATAGGGGACTTTAACATAAATAAAAACAAATCCCGTCACCTATCCTCTTTCATTTCCAATTCTAATTTCGTGCGTATCCATACTCCCCCAACGTTTATAATGAATCAACACCAATCCACTACACCAGATCTACTCCGTTGCACCCAAAATATCCAGTCCCTTATACATGATGTAAACCTTATTCCTGATCTCTGTTCTGACCATCTATCCATAACCTTTAAAATAAAATCTATTCAGCCAGTCCCTCAGCCTTCTCCTACCTTCATATATGATTTCAAAAATTGCGATAAAGACCAAGTTTCCCTAGACATTACCCAATTTATATCCTCCAATCCGGACATTAATCCTAACTCCATACAACAATTCAACAATACCCTATCCCAATCCATACAAGAAAATACCCCTAAAATCAATAAATCATACTACAAGTATCCCTTGCCTAAATTCATCCTCCGACTTTTAAAACATAAACGACAACTATATAGAGATATTAGACTTACTGACACTCCAGAACTTAAGACAGAAATTTAACAATCTTAACAAAGACATCAAACAACTTATTTTTCGATATAAGACAGACATCTGGCTAAATGCATGTAAAGACATAAATGACCTTAAAGGGAAAAAGGGAATCAATCAACTTTCAAAATATAAAAAAACTGACAAACTACAACAGATAACAGACCCGGACACCGACGAGACAGTCACTGACCCAGACATAATCGCTGACAATTTTTCGCACATTTTAATGAGACATTTAAAAGACTACAAGACATAAATTTTGACAACAACTTTTCAAATATTGTAGACAGTTGGTTTAACGATTTTTTCACCACGACAGATTTGACAGAAACAACGGACTTATTTACCGAAGACGAATACAATTACATCCTAAAAAGAGGAAAAAACACTGCACCCGGACACGACCACATACATAGACGAATCCTTAAATCCCTACCTCCCCATGTCCATCACCACATCTTCAACATAATTAATTATTCTTACCAACACAATTATTTTCCACCAGAATGGAAAACTGGCATAATAATATGTATCCCTAAACGAGAACATGACCCTGCCCTTATTCCTAGCTATCGCCCTATAACACTCCTACTAGTCCTAGGCAAACTCTACGAATCCCTCCTCAAAAATAAAATCTTTCTATAATTGCAGACCGTATCCCTAAATATCAATTTGGTTTCCTTCCTAAACGCTCTACCAGCCTCCCACTTACCATCCTTACGTCCAATTTACAAACTACCCACTACTACAAATCCTCTACAGCACTCTTCCTTGATATCCGTAAAGCCTTCGATTCCGTATGGCAAAAAGGTCTCCTATACAAATGTTACCTCCTTAATATCCCACCCCATCTTATACATATCCTAAAATCTTTTCTGTTTAATAGATATCTCAAAGTAAAAATTAACAACTCCTATTCCTCCGCATTCACACCTGAACAAGGAGTTCCACAAGGTTCCCCTCTATCCCCACTCCTTTACAACATCTTTTGTTCCGACATATATAACCCCGATCCAAAATACTTCAATATCTCCAAATATATCCTACAATTTGCTGATGATACCGCCCTTATATCCCATGCTCCCACCCTATCCAAAGCCCTGCAAACCTTACAAGAGCTCATCGATACCCTCGAACTTTGGTTCGCCAAATGGAGAATCAAAATTAACCCTCGAAATTCCCAGCTCCTTATTCCCTACCACAAAATCACTAATTACCCATATATCATTTCTATTTCACAGAACCCTATATATCCTTCCTCACCCATCAAATACCTTGGAGTTAGTTTCGACACAAAGCTCAAATTCAAGAAACATGCTTGCCTCATTAAAAATAAAATAACAACCCGAGCAAAACTTTTCAGAAACCTAACCTACAAGCAGGCAGGTATAAATATTAAAACAGCAGCTTTAATTTATAAAATGATCTGTCGCCCCCTAATTGGTTATGCATCCATCCTATTTTCCACAGTCCAGAATCCCACACTACACCATATCCAGGTCAGCGAGCGAGCCTCCCTTAGGACCCTTACCAAACTTCGACATCCCTTAAACCCACTACACAATCCCTTAAACCAACTCCTTTACGATACTACCCTGATAATCCCCATAGAAGAACGTCTTCAATCTCTTGCTGAAAAATTCTCCGAAAATCCCTTTAATTACCAAATCCTATCCCTATATTGTTTCCACAGAAACCCCACAATTCCTCCAAAATACAAAAGTCCCTCATCAACAATTTTCGAACTCATTCTATCATATCATCCATTTACATACTGACTGACTGACATTCGACATAAATGACTAACCTAGGCAGAAAGACCTCTGGTCGATAGCCAATTAACAATGACAGTTACATAACCACTTTTTCACTTTTTGTACGTTTAATTTAATCTTTGTAGAATATATGTATGTATCTGTTTGTTAATAAAGATGTTAAATATATATATAATAGGATGGCACAGTATGAGAATAATTGCCGGGAAACCCAAAACATTATGCACTTCTTTCGAAATAGCAACCCATTATTACATAAAATAATAATAAAATTTTATAAAATATTCACCACATATAAAAGGGATAACTAAATTATACTTATAATTAACACATATAAAAAATATACATACAAATAACTATAGAATACTAATTGAATTAACATTTCTTATGAGTACGTTTTGAGGGTTGTAATTGCCATACAGAGAATCAATCCAAACAAATAAATAAATTATGATACTCAATTGAAATATCAACGCAAATATAATCTGAATTATTAATTTTATTGGTACTAATAAAAAAGTTTTTAAACTCTAAAAAAGTACTATATAGTACCATTTATACATGTTAAAAGATATATATTATTTAATGAAAATACCATAATGATGGTTGCGACCGTTACTATGTGGTAATTCATAATGAACACTGAATAAAACACTTACTATGTTTTTAACCACTATAATTTATTATAATATATAAATATATTACAATGTGTACGACTCAAGTTTCGACTTTTGAAGGTCACTTTTAAGTAATGAAAATACGTTTATGTTTTAAAGTAAGTAGTTTCAAATGATTTTAATGTAGTATTTAAAACATAATTATGATTTTATCAAGAAAACAAAGCAACAGATGTTAAAAGTACTATATTGTACCATTAATGCATGTAATAAATTAAATTGAGTGATAATAATATTTTTAAAATGTGTTGAACAATATTAATTTGTATAAATAATATACAATATAATTTTGATTTTGTCATTATTTCTGAAAGTTAAATAATTCATATAAATAACTTATTTTAACATTATTAGATTAGATCAGATCAGAAATTTAGAATTATACATAAATCTTTTGTAAATTCATTATTAATGCATATAATCATAATCATTATTCTTGTCGAAACCATATTTTATTATTACCGGCTACTTCTGTAGTTTGATCCGCGATTTTATTTTTTAATAAATGTAATAAATTATGAAATTCCGTAATTTTGCCGTATTTTCCATCTCAGGTAGTGGATTATTTGTCAGTAAGTTACGCCTAACACGATTTCACCGTTTGAAAGATTACCGAATTTAGAAAACAAACCCAGGTGCTCATTGTAAGTGCAAAATCTGGAAATTTTTATTACTTTATTACTCGATAATATATTCTGGTTTACCCGTTGTTCCAAAGAAAAAAAAATAACAGGTACGCAAAGGTTAGGTAACGCCTAGTCTAGGTAAATAATCTGGAAAATTCCCTAATTTAATAAAACATTTAATACCTTATCTAGAACATATTTGGAAAAAATATAATTAAAGTTTGTAATGATATAGCATCTGATAAATGGAAAGGGGTATACTCTAATAACTCTCTGGACGAGAAATTCAACTGTTTTCATTCAATTCTGAAACATCACTGTAATATCAATTTTCCTCTCAAACTAGCGGAAAATATACCCCAAAAAAATCTTTGGTTAACAAACATGTGAAATTAGCAAGTCAGAACTTAAAAGATTGATATTGGCATATATATATAATATAGCAAAATCAAAACATAAATCTTTAATTCGCTCCACAAGGAAACAATATTACCAAAATAAAATATTACATTCTAACAATTTCTGTAAAGCTACATGGTGCACAGTTAAATATTTATCTCACAAGACAACTAATATAGCAGAAAATATTGTTCTAAATGTCAATGGGGAAATAGTTAAAAATCCCGAGGCAATTGCTAACAAATGTAATATTTTTTTTTAAGAAAACGCCAATAAACATAGTCATGAATATTGCTAATGTAAATTATTGCACTGGACATCAATTAAATAATAACTCAACAGAAATAATTTCATTCATATTAGTGTTGCTTTGATAGTTGTACTATTCGTAACATGCAAATTAGTTTTGTTTTATTCAATATCTGACGAGGTATTAGCCAGAGAAGTAGTTGTTTCAAATAATTTGTTTTGTAATCTTAGTAAGACTCACTGTTGTAGATTCACGAAAGGTTTTCGTATTTTTAAATTTATTAAATAATAACTCTTCAATATTTTTAGAACCAATTGCAATTATTCATAAATTTAAAAATAAACTTTCCGCAGGATCAGATGGAATAGCAGACGAAATTATAAAATGTATATCTGCACACATACTTACACCCTTAACGCACTTAATTATTATCTGAGTGGTGTAGATTCATCGATACTGGTTTTTGAACTTAAGTGGTATAGGGTAAAGATAGTACTTCCAGTAGTAATTATATTTATTTCTGTACTAGTTTCGAACCATTAGACGGCTCATCATCAGCAGAAAACTATAAATAAATAACAAAAGTAAGCGATATATATTTTTCTAGATTATGTTGGTAATTTAACTATAAATTGATTTACTGAAATAATATATATAAATATATGATTATTATCTAAATTAAAAATGAATACAGTAAATTATGAGTATAAAAAAGTTAGATGATATTTACAAGTGTTTGATGATATTTATAAATGTAGTGATGTTTTATAAATGTTAAAACATAAAATAGTTATAATGATTAATCAAATAAATAAACTTACACGTCTTAATCATTAAAAGAATCGTAAATAATCTCATTCTTCGTGAGCAAAAAATTATAATGAAAATGGAGACTAAATGAAAATTCTGCAACAGACAAAATTGGGAAAATTAAAATGGATATACTGATTAATTGATTAACTAAATATAGTATGATAGTGGTGCTATTTACCTGAATAAAGTGTAATAGATAACTTTGAAAAGAGCACGATAATAATATGATGCGACAGTCACTTCGTCGTAGTTTAATAAAACACGTGTAAATAAAGTGTGTTTGCGTTTGTGTGAGTGTGCGGAGCGGAGGAAAGAGTTGGTTGGTAACCATGTTGAATTAATTATAGTGTGTAGAAAGAAAATATTTTATTGTAGTTATATAGTGTGTATAAAATGTTATGATCAGTAAGGAATATTAGATATTATTTAGGAGCAGTATGGAAAGGATCTGATAAGCTATAATATAGGGGGATATATGAAGTTTATGTTTTGTCATTTAAGCATTGTAATGAACGGTTAGATGCAATAAATTTGTCTGTTTCATAATTTTCAAGTAGGAGTAATTTAATACCTTTATTAGTTTGAAGAATATTAATGTTTTTGGAATTATTGCAAGTATGGTTGTATATGAAAAGATGACGGCCAAAATGAGAGTGGAGTTTTTGAGATAAATGTTCTTTTAATCGAGTTTTGAGTGCTCTACCTGTTTCACCGATGTAGGTGGCTCCGCAAACATCGCAAGTCAGTGAGTAAACACAGTTTTTGTCAAGTTTGTTAGTTATATCTTTTGAATTAGAAAGCAGATTTTTAATGGTGTTGTTAGTTTTATAAGTAGGAGTGAGGTCATATCGTTTAAAAATATTTCTAATTTTATTATGTAGGTTAGAGTGTTCAGTGAATTTTCTGTATTTAGGAGGGGAAGGAGAGTCGGGATGGTTGATAGGAATTAAGTAAGGTAATAATTAAAGGTTTTTTTTGTTAATTAATGTATCAATGAGACTAGGATTGTACCCATTATGCGATTTGTTTGATAATATTGCTATCTTTTTCAAAATCAGTTGGTCTTAGTAGTGTAGTAAATAGACGGTAAATGTAGGCGTGGAAAGAAGCTAGTTTATGGGATATATGATATGTGGAGTGAAAAGGAATAATGGTGTCGGTTTGAATAGGTTTGCGAAAGATGGAATATTTGAGTTTCATTTCGGAATTTTTAGTAATTGTTAGATCTAGGAAATTAAGGCTGTTGTTGAGTTTGATCTCAATAGTGAATGTAATGTTGGGATGGATATTGTTAATAAAGTTTATAAAGTGTTGTATATCAGTTAAATTAATGTTACCTTTCCAGATGCAAATGACATCGTCAACATATCTGCCCCAGAATAAAATGTTTTTAGCTAAAGAGTTATCAAGTATGATTTTTTCCAAGTTGTTAATAAAAATATTGTCTAGTAGTGGGCTGATGCTTGATCCCATCGGTAAGCCATCTTCCATTTTATAATAATTATCGTTATAAAGACAGAAGTTTTGTTCAGAATTGAGTTTGATTAATTTCAGTATGTTATTTTGATCATTAATGTCTGTAATATTAATTGGAAGTAGGTTTTTAATTAGTTCTAAGGTTTTGGAGATAGGTATGTTAGTGTACATGTTAGTGATATCAAAGGATAGTAAGGTATATTCTGTAGGTAGTGAGAGATTATTTAGTTTTTTAATAAGATTAATTCTATTGTTAATAGCATAGGAGGGTTGAAATTTAATTTTTCTTTAAAAACGTAATTAATTTCAGAGGCTAAAATTTGAGTAGGTGTGTCAAAAGTAGTGTTAATGGGACGTATCTTGTCGCCGGGTTTATGAAGTTTGGGTTGTCCATAAAGTAGGGGGGGTTTAGGATTCATTGGCATGAAGGTGTGTTTAGGGTTTTTAATGCTGGAATATTTTAATAAAGTTGGTTTAGTAAGTTTGATAACATTTTTAGTTTTAACAGAAAAACGTTTAACTTTTTTCTGTTATTCATTAAAAATGTACTACGAAGTGAACGCCTTGGTGTTGAATAAAGTTGAGTTGAGGTTAGTAATTCTAGGATGAAATTTGTGGTCGGAGTAGTTAGATTTTAGTTGTTGTAGTTTATTTTCTTTATAAAGTCGTAGGTTTTTAAGTTTTTGATCCTTGATATATTTGTCTCTTATCCTGATGTTGTTGGCATAGTGTTGTATCAATTCAATTACATGATGTAGTTCTAGGTAATGTAGTTGTTGGTTAAGTTTACCGTAGATATATTTAAGCAAAATATTTGTGTGGTTCAGTGAGCTGTAGTGTAGATGAATTTCATTTTTCATGATTTTCTTTTGAAATTGTTGTTGAAGTGTATTATTAAGTTTGTGATGTCTTTTCATTTTGGTAAAATTGGGGGTTAGATTTTCTTTGATGCAGTGTTTAATGAAATATATATGCATAGTTGTTCTGTATGCTTGAAATGTTACTTATTTTTTTTAAATAAATAATATACAATATCATCGTTGAAACCCAAACACAGGTTTCGTACAGGGCGATCCACCCATACAATTTTATAAATTAGTAACAAAATACCTAAATGATGGTGAATATCCCGTTGTGGTTTTTCTAGAAGTTAGTCGTGCTTTTGACTGTGTAGACATAGATCAACTACTACACAAATTAGAAAAATATGGAATTAACGCCGTAGCAAACAATTGAAAAATCCCTATACATTTTTTATAGGAACAAACAGTAGACTTGGGTGTACCTCAAGGGTTCATCCCAGGCTCAATACTATTTATTCTATATATAAATAAGTTCAACCAAATAATTCCTAATAATCTTATTACATATGCAGACAACACTTCATTAGTTATTTCGGGTGGATCAGACATAGACATTCAGTGTACCAAAGCCATGAGAAAAGTATCAAATTGGTTTGATCAAAATAAACTGTATATAAAAGTGGCAAAACAGCATTTACCATATTTCACTCAAGGTAATGCACGAGCAACCTTAATATACAAATAAAAGTAAATGACATTAATATAATATATGCTGATATTCAATTACCTTAACAAAATGCTTAACACATAGTGCTATCAAAGTCGATGTCTGCGTGAAGTACCGCAGGTAGTAATGGTAGGTATATCACTCTATTA
The DNA here is from genome assembly GCA_963969525.1 of Ontholestes murinus. NCBI lineage: Eukaryota > Metazoa > Arthropoda > Insecta > Coleoptera > Staphylinidae > Ontholestes > Ontholestes murinus. The sequence goes on from OZ018391.1 coordinate 53,040,198, forward strand.
GCGAATCTAGACTAAGATATGGCATGTGTTTGTGGGGATATTCAAGCAAATCTAAAGAATTATTTATATCACAGAAAAGAATAGTTCGCTGAATTAATGAGTCTCAGTACGCAATATATTCAGAGAACTAAACATATTGACACTACGTTGTCTGTACATATATGAAGTATGCTTATATATTTACGATAACAGAGATAAAATTAATACTGCTCAAGACTTGCCTCATTATGATAAAAGATATCGCAATTATTTATACAACGAGAATAGTCGTTTAGATATTTTTTATTTTCCACCTCATATTTACAAAGTAAAACATTTTAACAAACTTCCACTTAATATTAAAATTTCACCTAGTAAACATACTTTCAAAAACCTTTTTACTGATACACCCGGTATATTACATGGTGTTCGCTTTTGTGTTTATTACAATGTTTTATATTGTATACTGTTCAACAATGCGTAAAAAAACAATTCATTGTTAATCTGAAAAAATAGCGTGGGCCGCGTGTTGGAAAATGTTTATGTAAATGGATTAAACTAATTAGTCATCTAGGACGAAACATTATATATATATATATATATATATAACAAAATGTATATATATACACGCATGAAGCGCACGTTTTCTGCGTTGCGTATTTTCCTTGTTTTGCAGTTCACGCGCTTCTTCCCTTTATATCCTACGTTTTCAATTTCAGCTTAATGGATATTTATTTTGCTTTGTGTAAAGTTATTTCAATTTAAATTTCCATTAAATTGTTTTAAAATAAACACAGGATTGAAAGTAAATATTTTCTGGATTTTTAGATTATTAATCGTTATTTTTTTTTCACATGCTTCATTACCACCAGTTTAATTTAACAAGGCATTTCTTTACTTTTCTTATATTTCAATTTTTATTTGTAAAAGTTTCAATATTATATTGGTTCTAGAATCAAATCAAATGAGACTTTAGTAAGTTATGTACTAGTTCAGCGGCTATCCTCTATATTTAACCACCATTACTTATAATTCAAACCTTATTAGATAGATCTAATTGATGAATTAGATGCGATGACAAATTATACCAATTATAACTGTTTCCGAGAGGCGGTCGTTTGATCGGGTAGACTAAGTGATCAATTATTAATTATATAGTGAAATTATAGAGAAAATCATTATCATACATAGTGTAGAATCATAGTTTTTAATAAAAATCGATCAACCACAATATCCGTTTAATAGTATTCCATCAGTGTTAAAATTTCAAGTTATTTAATTTGAGTATTTTACCTAACTGCAAATCCGTTTTATGGTGACGTCGTACCGTTTTCCTAAATGATTCACCTCCAAGTTAAAGGAATTCGTGTTTCTGAAAAAGAAATTACACTCAATATATAAACAATCAAAGCAACTCAAACTAATTTAGCAAAAATATGTTATCATAATTATTTACAAACACTTGAAGCATCTATCGCAGGTGATACTAATACTAAGCATGTTAAATTTAAACGTTCACAATCTATGCTTCATAATTCTTTTGAACATAATAGTAGTATAATTAGTGAGGAAGAAGACAATGTGAATTCCTTTGCATCTTTCTTTCGGTCGGTATATAAAAACTTTAATCACATAACCAGCTCTGATACGGGTGATTCTCACTTAAACTTACATTCTATGCCGGATATTGGTATATCAGCTATTTTAGAAGAACTTTCCCATCTAAACCCTAACAATTCTGGATTGCCTGGTATTTTTCTTAAAGAGTATGTGTTTTCACTTTCTCACCCTCTCTGAATAATTTTTAACAATTCACAGAAATGTGGGTCGGTGATGATGATAACTTAATAAATTACTAAAATTCTCATATTCTTTCTCATATAAAATTTAATCAGGAGCCAGAACACGAAGAACAAGTACTGAAGGTAATATCTGAAATAGAATCTAACGCTGAGGGTGAGGATGGATTTAAAGGAAACTTTATAAGGTTAATCTGTCCAGTAGCTCTACCAATTATCAACCATATAATAAACTAAACCATTACAGAAAGGTAAATGCCCTGCCTGTAGAAAATTGCGGTCACGGTTCTTGTACCAAAAATATCAACAGCAATTTCAAGTAATGACCCTCGAACGATAAGCGTTCTCTCGCCACTCTCAAAAATCTCGCAAAAGCTAGTGTACAGAAAGTTGATTCATTGTGGTAATAAAAACAATATTATTCCTGATTTCGTAAATGTCATACTTGTCAAACAGCATTATTGGAATTATCAGATGATATTATTTCTTAATTCTGAAAAAAAGTCTGGTCACCTATTTAATATTATTAGACATTCCCAAGGCATTTGATCACAAACTCAAATTGAATGATAATTTTAAGACTGTCAATATTTCCCTTGATCGTACTCCTGCACAAATGAAGTGTTACCGTAATACTAAAAATGAATTAACCCAGAGAACAGCTGCAGGTGAACGAGGACTTAAGATTAAATATATTAGAGGGATACCCACTATTATTAACACATCGGAAAACTGAACCGGCCCAACATTATCGATAATATCTACTACCTAAATACCCGGGGTCTCCGAACCAAAACACATGATCTCTACACTGCATTGCTTAATATAGACTTTGATATTATTGCTCTGACTGAAACATGGCTAAATGATTCCATACAAGATAGTGAACTACTGCCATCCGACTTTCAAATATTCAGGTGCGATCGACAACGTGATGTCACTGGACGTTCGTTAGGCGGAGGGGTTCTTGCTGCTGTCCCTGACCACATATTCTTCGAAGCACTTGATGCTACAGCTATTACAAACTTAGTTCCACTTGTGGATATAAAGGGTCCGCCAATAGGGACGCGCGAATTTTGCCGGAAGGGTGCGGCCATGTTGTTCGAGGTAGGGCAGTCAAAGTTGCTGTCATTTGTTCAGTATATAACCCCAAATCACCATGGCAAGTTTGAGTGTCGAGCAGCACGTGCAAATTATTAAATTGTTTTACGAAAATGGGTCATCAGTTCGAGCAACGTTCCGCGCACTTCGCCCATTTTACGGTCGCGATGATCGGCCTGTAGAGTCGACTATCCGTCGATTGGTGGGCAAATTCGAGTCGACTGGTTCAGTAAACAACCAGCCAACACTGACACGTCGACGAAACGCCCGATCGAACGAAAATATCGCTGCTGTCCGTGAGAGTGTGCGCGAGAACCCGAGGCAGTCCATTTTTTGTCGTGCACGGGAACTTGGCCTTTCGTAGATATCAACTCGCAGAATTTTGCATCTGGATTTGGGTCTGCACCCGTACAAAATCCAATTGACCCAGGAGCTCAAGATAAACGACCACAGACAGCGTCGGGCGTTCGCTGACTGGGCTCTGGAGCAGTTGGAAGCAGACCCCCATTTTGGCCGAAAAATCATCTTCAGCGAGGAGGCTCATTTCTGGATGAACGAGTATGTGAACAAGCAAAATTGCCGCATTTGGAGTGAGAACAACTCACACGAGGTCCACCAAGTGGCAATGCATCCCCAGAAAGTCACTGTTTGGTGTGGATTTTGGGCCGGCGGCATCATCGGTCCGTACTTTTTCGAGAATGAAGCTGGGCGGCCATAACCGAGCGCTACAGGTCGATGATAACCAACTTCTTTTGGCCTAAACTGGATGATATGGACACGGACGACATGTGGTTCCAGCAGGACGGCGCCACGTGCCACACAGCCCATGCCACAATGGACATTCTGCACGAGCGATTTCCGGACATGGTCATCTCGCGCGGAGGCGATATCAACTGGCCACCGAGATCGTGCGATTTAACGCCTTTAGACTTTTTTCTTTGGGGCTATCTCAAGTCGCTGGTCTACGCCAACAAGCCTCTAAACACCGATGACCTCAAAGTCAACATACGCAACGCCATCGCTCAAATTGAGGCCGATATGTGCTCCAGAGTCATCGAAAATTGGACCTCCGGATCCGGGCTACCAAACGGAGCCGCGGTGGTCATTTGAACGATGTTATCTTCCATACTTAATGGGGTCGAATACCCTTTCGAATGAAAAATAAATTTCGTTTCTACCTTACACACAACTTGTTTTATTCAATTTTAAAGTTCACGCGCCCTTATTGGCGGACCCTATAGTTGCATGCAAATGTATATTTAACAGATTTTTATTTTATATTGTTGTACTATACATTCCACCTGATCTTTCGTCCGATTTATTGTCTGAACTATTTGAACTGTTTTTACTTGACAAACAGGTTTTGCTCATAGGTGACTTTAACGTACCGCAATTTACCTCTTCTGCTACTATGCCATCCTCTTTACCTAAGTTAAACTCTCTACTAAATATTTTTACCACATTAAAGTTAAAACAATGTAATATTGTTCCTAATAGTAATGGTAGATTACTCGATCTAGTTCTTACTAACATGTTTACCAATACTTTAGTTGAACGAGAGTTGATGCCCTTAGTTCCTGACCCTGCACTAGTGATACATTCTCAATTACTCCCATGTTCTAATTCTAATTCGGCACGATTCCCAACGAACAACAACAAATTTTATAACTTTCGTAAAGCAAATTATCCCAAACTATATAACTTACTACAGTCAGTTGACTGGTCCTTTCTTGAAATTTATACCGATGTAAATGTTGCGCTTAATGCATTCTACTCATTGATTTATGATTTCCTCGATGAAACGGTTCCTTCACACGTTCGACGCAAATCCTCCTTTCAGCTGTGGTTTACGCGCGAAATTAAGAATACAATCAGATTAAAGGACTATTATCGTCATAAGTGGAAGTAATCTAAATTACAACATTATTACCATGATTTCGACCGTCTCAGAATTGACCTCAAGATTAAAATAAAAGCGGCCTACATGACTTATTTAGCGACACTTGAGCAAGAAATGAAAAATAATCTCAAGTCACTTTGGAATTTTATACATGCTAAAAATGGCACTACAAGAATTCCCTCTCAATTGTGCAATGGTAATAAAACACTCAATAAACCTGATAAAATTGTAAATTCATTTGCTGATGCCTTCCGCAATGTTTATTCCCCTTCATCAAATGCAACCTTCACTCAACCATCTGCATATACTATTCCCTTTAATTTGACTTCTTTCAACGAGACTGACATTATTTGTTAAACCTCTATTAACTATTTTCAATTTGGCAGTTCTTACTCAGACATTTCCGCAAATGTGGAAATGTGCGCATCTGAGCCCTGTACACAAAACGGGTGATAAAACCAATATCAGCAATCACCGACCAATTGCTATTCTCTCAAACTTTTCTAAAGTTTTCGAACAAATGTTATACACTTCCTTATATTGTCATATAAGAACTTTAATTTCGCCATGCCAACATGGTTTTATGAAGGGTAGGTCTACAGTTACCAATCTTGCAATCATCACTCAACATATAAGTGATTCCATTGAAAATCGAACTCAAATGGACGTAACCTACACCGATTTATCTCGTGCATTTGATTGTATTGACCACACTATCTTGCTGAATAAACTTGCGGAATTTGGTCTCAGCACTGATACTATTAATTTTTTTCGTTCATTCTATATGGTCGAACTAACTATGTACACTATAATGGATATAAGTCTTATTCATTTACTTCATTGTCTGGGGTACCTCAGGGCTCTAACCTTGGTCCGCTTTTATTCATTATGTTTATTAACGATCTAATTTCCTCTTTGTCTTGCCACGTTTTAGCATATGCGGATGACTTGAAAATGTTCTCAAATGTTTGTAATTTGCAAGACTCACTGAAGCTCCAAGATAATCTTGATCTCATTTCTAGGTGGTGTACTAATAACAAATTGAACTTAAATATCAATAAATGTGCTACTGTCATATTCTCACGTGTTTCGCGCGTAAACTTCAGCTATAATATCAATGGCTATCCCCTACAACGGCTTACAGAGATTAGAGATTTGGGCGTACTCTTTGACTCTCAGATAACTTTTGTTAAACATGTAAATGATTTATATTCATCTGCTTCCAAAATGTTGGGTTTCATTATGCGTACTTGTAAATATTTTAATGATAGTGATGTAATTAAATGCCTTTATTCGGCTTTATACGCTTCATCAAATTGGGCCCTCCACTTTGTGTATTTATCACTACTAATTGAAAGGATACAATGTCGCTTCCTAAAATATCTGAGTTTCAAGGAGGACAAAACTTTCCCTGAAAGAGGTATAGAATATGAGCAGCTACTCCATCGTCATCTTCTAAACTCTCTTTCTAGTCGCAGAGATGTAAACAGTGCTTTACTGATGTACACATTAATTCACAATGGCATTGATTGTCCAGATCTTTTATCAAAAGTTTTCCGTTCCTAGGCTTTCCTCGCGGCACACAAACCCTACTTTTTTCATCCCCACATCGAGCTCCGTTACTATGTCTAAGTCGCCGATCCATCATATGAGTCGAAATGCTAATACCGAGTTTCACGATATCTTTATCTAATATATTATATATATCTAATTTATAGACATTTCTTTGCCTTTATTTCTTCCTCCTTCTTCTTTCCATTTTTATACATGTATGATTAGTTATTATTTATTATTATCATAATGAATTAATTGTTTACTTTTGTACTTAATATTGTCCTGTAATTAGTTTATCTGTTGGGCAAATAAATTTATTATTATTATTATTATTATTTGATACTAGATCACATCGTCTATTACTTCCTACCTTGATATATAATGGAGTGTCAGAAACTAGTTTGGAGTTCTTTTCAAGTTATCTTTTGGATAGGAAAACAATAGTTAAAATCGAATCTTAATTTTCAGATATCTTAACTGTAGACAGCGGCTTTCCTCAAGGTTCAATTTTGGGACCGCTGTTCTTTAATCTGTAGATGGCATTTATGATAAAAATATATTGGCACGTGCAAGCTAATTCAATATACAGATAGCAGTCAGCTATATCAAATAACTCTTCTGACCACATTGTAGCGTGTAATAATATTAACATAGAACTTCAGAATTACTGCGATGCTGCAAAGCGCCACAGCTTGCTTTTAAATCTCAATAAATGTAAAATTATGTCTTTCTAATATCTCCTCATAAAACAATAAATAGTCCCATTAATAATCAAAGCAATAAAATCTTGGTGTTATTATTGATGATAAAATACACTTTAGTATAACATAAGTGGGGAGAATGATGCAGAACGTATACTATAATCTAAACCTTATTTACAATCTACAAAAGTTTATTGACATTTCAAGTAAGAAGTTATTATGTGCCTCAATGGTACTCTTACAATTCAATTTTGCCCGTGAGATATTTTCTCCGTTCTTATGAAGAATTGATTTCAATAATATTCAAAGAATGCAGAAGAACTGTATGCGCTATGTAATCGGTTTAAGAAAATACGATAAGTTTAGCCATAAACTAAAAGAATTAAATTGGTTAAGTATGTCCAATCGCTTCAAACTCCTTACATTTGTGCTTTATAAGAAAAAATCTTAATAATAAAATACCTGAAACACTATATAAACACATACATTTTAGAAATTTTATACATGATGTAAATATAACGATGGAAAAAAATATGTACCCAAACACAGAACAGATTTTTTTTAAAACGTTCGCATACAATATCACTGAAATAAATTCGTTACCAGGGAGCAACGAGAAAGGTATTGGACGGTTTAAGAAACAAATATTTAGTTATCTACCAGGTCATAACTAAAAAATAAATAAATAATCTTGTAAACTAATTATGGATACTAAATTATTACATTTAAAATTTAAGGTTTGAGTGAAAGAGAAGTTATGTTGATAACATATATGCTAAACTCCGCCTATTTTTCTCTTGTTTTTGTTTTTATGTAATATATTTATACTAGAATTTGTATGTTATATTTTAATTGTAATGTATTGTAATGTTATATTTTAATTGTAAATGTATGTAAGTATTATTGAGGAAAATAAAAACTTAATAATAATATGGAGGCTTAATTAGTTATACAATGCAATTGCTTTATATAATGCTGGTTTGGATTATAACTATTTACTTACAGAGCTAGAGTCGGTTATAACTACTGATTTAATTCATAGTGATTATTTCATTTGTCTAAGAGATTTTAATATAGATGTCCTGCAACCGGATAACTTGTCACCTGTTCATCAAAATAACTTTTTAGAAAATCTTGGTCTCGCTCAAACAATTGACTCAACTATAAAAATAACACCTTCTTCTCAAACAATAATTGATCTAGCGCTCATTTCTGACTTACACATGCTGGCTGATAAAGGAGTAAGCTCTTACTAGAGCATATCGAACCATGAATTCATATATGTCAAACTTAATACGTTTATAAAATTTACTCTTATAATTATATCTTACCGCGATTTTAAAAACGTTCCTTGTGATTTGTTCAATTACACATTAAAACTAAAATATTCTCCATGGCCTACAGATAACTCAAGGCTGATAATGTCAATTAGAGATGATAAATTAAAAAATACAAACCTGAAATCATTTGGCAGGAATACAAATACTAACGAAACATTACTAATATCGCAATTTAAAAAAAGCCCATATTAATTACAAATTCCAAACATCTACTTTGGGTAAAAGGATGGATATTGTAAACAAGCCGGAAATTCAGATACCAGAAGAGTTATCAGACCCACATGGAATCAATAATTATTTTATAAATTCTACTCCTAAAGCTAACAATATTAATAAGCAAAACATTATTAATTTTTATCAATATCAAACAAAATACAATATTTATAATAAATTTTTGTTTAATAGTGTCAATGATGCTGAAGTTTATAGAATTATTAGTCAAATTAAAATTAAAGTTTCTGGTATAGATGGACTTGATATTTATTTCATAAAACTGTGTTGTCCCTATTTACTAACTTTCTTGACACAAATAATCAATTTATGTTTTGAGATCAACGTATTTCCATCGATTTGTAAATCGATCATTAGACTTGTTATAAAAACTTCGAATCCAAAATGCTATAAAGATCTTAGACCTATTTAAATTCTACCAGCCTTGTCAAAAATATTAGATAAAAAATGAAGAAAAACAATTAGGTGGGTATTTAAATAATGACAGCATGCTACGTACGGTTCAGACCAGATCATAGCAGTCAAACTGCTCTTTTGCATATTTCCGATGATATAATCCGTGATGTGAATGATGGTATGGTATGGCGACGGTGACAAGACTTTAGACATGCTTTTGATGCTATTGACCGTGACATACTCCTAGCAATTCTCCATTATCTCATGGCAGTATAATTATTAATACAACAGGTTTCAATATGTTGTTATTAATGGTATAAGCAAGGACCAATTCTTGGTCCACTCCTATACACTATGTATACAGTTCGATTCAAATAATCTATCCTGAATTGCAGACATCATTTTTATGATATCCAAATTTACATATCATTTCATCCCTCAAGTGTAAGACATGCGTGTATCAAATTTACACAATTCACTGACTTGGAAAGGTTTTTAACAGCTCAATATTACTCGTAGGCAGAAAAAAAAATAAAATGGTTGAGGTATCATGATGAACAATGTCAAAGTAGAAGTTATTCATGAAGTAAAGAATTTAGGAGTCATATTTGACCCAAACCTATTTAAAACACTTATTAATAGTATGATACGAAAGTCATACTGTGGTTTGAAACTACTGTACAAAAGCAGATCACTTTTAAATATTAGTTTAAATATAACACTTTGCGAGATTCTTGTATTACCACACTTCAATGACAATCATATACTTTATAATATGTGCATTGATCAACAGGACGTCATTAGAATATAAAGCATACAAAATTCCAACGTTATTACTTTCCCTATATAGTATATATAGGGGAAGTATTGTTTTCGTGATTTGGTACAAACGTGGTATAAGGAAATATGACCAAATTTCACAAAAATTTTAAGAACTAAAGTGGATTTCTATGGCAAATAGAAGAAAACTTCATGCTTTATGTTCCGGCATATCTATATAATCAAATCTAATTCAGAACAGATGTGCACAAGATTAATTTAAGAAATAAAATGTTGCTCTCTATGTCCGAGCACCGATCAGAAATATTCCAACGATCATTTTCTTATAACTTAGTGAAATTGTATTAAAGCCTAGACATATCATTAACAACCATACACTAATTTCAATAAACGCCTCGCATTGCATGCTCAAAGCAACTAATTAATTATAAATCTGATGATTCATTATATATGTTATTTTTGTCTTTGTATATGTTTTTAAATTGCTCATTTTTATTTATGTTATTAGCAATGAATATTTTGTCTCTTATGGGTACGCGAAAGAACAGAAACTGTTATCAGTGATCGTAGGCATGTACAAGGGGTGTATTGTCTTCAACTACATACCCTATGCATGGAGGGAAACTAAAGTAATCTTCATACCAAAACCAGGGCGCTTGGACTACACCACAGCGAAAGTATACCGACTAATAGGCCTCACATTTTTTCTACTAAAGATACTGGAGATGCTATGCGATCGGTACATTAGGGAAACAGTCTTAGTGAAACACCCTTTACATCCCAATCAACACGTATGCTGCAAAGGCAGGTCGACTGACTCGGCAATGCACACCGTGATCAGCAGAATTGGTCGATCCTTCGAGCAAAAAACCTTAACCCTTGCGACTTATAAGAACATTGAAGGAGCCTTTGATAAGACCTCCTTCCTAAAAAAAAACGCAGGGGAGTTCCGTTGACTATAAGCCAATAGATCTCCAACATGCTACAATGGAGGACACCCAAGATTTCAATAGGCGACACGAAACTTTTATGCCAGGTCGCTAAGGGTTGCCCATAGGGAGGAGTACTATCTCCTCTATTATGGAACCTAGTCGTAAACGAGCTACTGAAGGCACTGAATAAGCAAGGCTTCTATACGGTAGGATACGCCGACGATATCACGATCCAACTTTCCGGTAACTCGGAAAGTATGCTAGCGAAACGTACGTTAGATGCACTTGATACAGTAAACAAACCAAGCTTTCGTGGCGAAGAATTCACGGAGAGATCTAAGAAAGCATGCTTAGGAAAACATGGGGATTATCTCCAAAGGTTGTTCTATAAATCTACATAGCCATTGGACGGCCAATGTTGGCATATGCATCATTAATATGGTGGCCAAAAACGACCACGAAATCAGGCGTAAGGCTCCTAGACCACGTTCAACGTAGAACCCTTTTGAGCGCGATAAGAGCCATGACTACAACACCAACAGCGGCTATGGAAGCCCTGCTGCACCCGTCACCTTTGGACATATTTATCAGAGAACAGGCTGCAGCGGCGGCAATAAGGCTTCAAGCAACAAAGATATGGCTTGTAAGAAACGGAGGATACCACATAATCTACTGGAATATTGCGAAGCCCTCGAAGAAGTGGGTCGTGACAACGAGGTAACTCTATGCTAGGTAAAAGGACACAACAGCAGAGGGAACAGAATAGCAGATGTTTTGGTGAGGAAGGAATCCGGACAAACAATAAGCGGACCGAACCCCTCCCTTCTGCCCTCCCTGCTAGATCTGAGTATCCTACTGAAAACTGCATCGATCAGATGCTACAAGGAGCGATGGGACAACACACCTGGCTGTAGAGTCTCAAAAACCTTCATCGCAATGAACACCAAAACGGCCAGATACTGTATGCAACTGTCCAACCTACCGAAGATCGTAGGGCTTCTAACAGGGCACTGCAATTTACGATCATACCTGAACAAACTGGGACTACAACCTAGTTCTATCTGCAGAGGGTGTGAAGCAGAAGAGAAAGTCAGAGTCCTTCTTGATGCTATCCTGGCATTTGCAAATGCCTTGGGTTGGCTTGACTCATATGGGAGGACGCAAAAAGGGCCCACTGGGGTCAACGTGCGGTGGAACTCTCCCATCGATTTAAACCAGAACCAACCAGAACCAGATCCTTATTTTTCTTTGCGACACATTGGGTATGTTCATACATTTGCTTGCATTACGTGACACATTTAGCTTAGTTAATTTCATAATAAAGGCATACCTAAAGTTGGCGGACCTATTAAAGGCTTTCTTTAATGTTTCTATACAGGATTTAGACTACATTTTTTCTTACTAATCACAGCTCATATAAAAACTTGACACTCGACTTTAAAATAAGTTTCGATTTATTTAATTTATATTGTAATTAATATAGATTTGTTATAAGTACTTTATCGTTTGATGTTTATTAGTAATATAGTTTATGTGATGCTCTAGAAGCTTAATGTTTCACTATGATTTATTTAAGGGAAACGTTGTAGGACAAACCTGTGTTATTCTTTACTTGATGGTCCATTGAAATTATTTTGGACCACATTTTATATAATATACTGCCTTATTGCTATAAGGTCAAATAGATCATGTAATTAATACATGTAACGCTTTTATAAACCTAAAAATTAATTAAAGTGATTCTAATCTAATCCTCTCCGCAAAGATGAATACAATCTACAGCTGCAGAAAAATCAAAATAAATAATAATATGATTAATAAATATGTCAGAAAAAACAAATTTTTAAACTCTTAAAATAGGTACTAAAAGTTAATATCAGGTAAATATTACTAAATACAAAATAATAAAAGTAATTATTAAATTTTGAAGTTCTTAGTATGTTTATATTTTATAAGGGAAACTCTTGTAACAACAAAATGTGTATTAAAATTAAAATTATTATATTTTAAATAAATGATAAATAACATGTGATATTTTAAAACTATTATCAAATAATATCTTTGTACTGGAGTTTTTAACATATATGTTAAAATAATAATTTTATTTATGTGTTATCCAGACTGTATACAATATATGAATACTCTTCACTTGGTTGTAAGTTGTTTTCCCACAGGGTATCGAGTTATAGGAAGAAAAACGTGACGCTAGTCTTAAGATATGACTATATATTGGCACATAAGCTCGTCAAGCGTGACACTCATTCATCGGGGACCCCGCTCATATATGGTGAATTCGCCGGGCATAAACTTAATAATGCGGTTGATCAGATCCTAAACTTCTACTAGAAAAGCCCATTGTCTAAAAATAACATGGGTTTATAAAAAAATGTAAATAATTAGATTTAGTTTGTATGTGTAGAATGAGTAATGAAAATATATAAAATATGAAAATTTATAAATTTAATTACTATGTCAGCCTCTTTTATAAGTGATAAATAAAACACTTGGGTTTAAATGTAAATTCTCAAAACCCAAGTGTTTTATTTATCACCTATATAATGGAATTTCACCAAGTAAAACCCTCATCAAACCAATATCCAATCTTTTATAAGTTATAAAATTTGCATAGAAAGTAGCACATAAAAATATCAATTAAAAAAGTAGTTGCAAGTAAGAAGGATAAAATTCCTATTAAATATGTATTTAACTACATTAATCAATGTACTTGGTTGATTAGAAATATAATTATAATATACCAATTTATTCAATAAATTTTATAATAAAATGTATTAAAATCCTTTAGTTCGTTGTAGAAAATTAAATAATAAATTTAAAAATACGAAAACATTTCGTGAATCTACAACAATGAGTCTTACTAAGACTACAAAACAAATTAATTTGAAACAACTACTTCTCTAGCTAATACTTCGACAGACATTGAATTCAATTCATCATTTATTAGTTTATTCAATAAATTTTAGACTTGCAGTGAATTTAAATTACAATAAATGATTTATGATTTTATAATTACCTCTTTAAATTTTTATATTTTATGAATTTTAAATTTTTGATATTACCAAAAAATAGTATATTAAAACAACATGTACAGTAAAGTAAATGTGATAATTACCCATCTGTAAACAAGCTAATATTTACTTAATAAACCAATACCACATTTTAATTTGTTTTTTCAATGTAATGTAAGGTTTCACATTAATATTGCCGCTAACAATTAGCTTAATGGTAATTCCACATACAGTAAATTTGTTTGATTTAATAATTATTTAATTACTTTCGATAGTTTATTATAAATATATTAAACAAATAAATGATTAATTTCCTTTTTATATTTTCTCACACTATATTTAATTGTTTAACGTTTATTTAATTAATTTTTCTAAAGTTTGACATAAATATATTTAAACTAGTGTTGCTTTGATGTCTGTGCTATTTATATTTTTTTAATGAGCAGTTTTGTCACATTTGCATGCTTGTTGTTGTATAAATAATAATAATAATAGACTTTATTTTCCAATATGATAACCATTTACAGTACAAAATTTAACAATGTAAACATGATAAGTGTGTAAGAATTAAGATAGAAATGAAGAAAAAAAACATACAAATATCAGATAAAAAAGTACAAAAAAAGAATATGAATACAAATTAATTACTGTTAATAACCTTAGTACGAAGTCGGAAAATAAATCTTTTAGAAGCTTCTCTACATTGTTGCACATTGTCGTGATGGGGGCCCGCTGCATTATGTCAGTTCTTGCTGTTGGTCTCTGGAATATGCAGCAGTGTCTTGAAGCAATCCTTGATACCCGGATGTTTTGTTTAGATATTAAATATGGGTAATCAATTTTGTAGTGCACTAATTTCCATAACTTATAATTATAACAAAGAAATTTTATGAACTTACGATGTATTTTATCAAATAGCATTTGCTAAAAAGCATAAAACTAAAACTTTACAATTGTGGCATATTCAAGCTTAATAACCACCAATGAATAGAACAAAGTTTTTAATAGTTCCACATCATTAAAATATTTTGATATCTGCATAATAAAGCCCAGAGATCGATAAGCAGCCGCAATAATCAATTCTAAATAATTGTTAATAGATATATGTGAATCAAAAGTTATACCAAGATCTTTAATAGTAGTTTTGTGAAAAATTTGTTGATTATTGATTGAATATGTGTACAACAATGGGGATTTACTTCGATAAAAGGTCATTGAATAACACTTGTAAACATTTAGAACACGTCCATTTATGTTACACCAATGAGAAAGTAAATTTAAGTTATTCTGTAAAGCTTCCATATCTTGATGTGTATTTACTTGCAAGAATATCTTAATTTCATCGGCATAGGCAAGAACTGGACAATTAAGCGTAGAAAGTAAATCAGTTATAAAGACAACAAACATCAGTAGACCAAGATTCGAAAACTGCGGTACGCTGGGGGAAGCAACATACATATGATCTGTAGCCATTGTATGAGACATAACACAGGCTATTACTCAAATAAGTCTCCATAAGCTTGATACCAGAGGGACACAAACCTATAATATCAAGTTTATTTAGCAGCATCTTATGATCTGGAAGGGAGATCTGGAATGATGAATTCTGATTTAGAAATTCTCTATCATGCTCCCAATTATTATTTGATGAAGATGAGGAGAAGTTAACTCCAGCAAATGCATTAACAATCCTTTGTGGATCAGAGTATTCGATAGAGTCATCACATAATTCTCGATTGCCTTTTTTACGATTTAGGAACTTCCATAATTCAGTAGGATTATCTTTAATACTGTTTTTAACGTGTGATAGATATCTAATGTACGCCTCTTTAATTAGAAATTTTGACAAAGATCTTAGTCATTTAAATTCATTTATATAAAATACATTTTTAGTTTTCAGCCATTTTTCTTGAAATATATTTTATCTTTAAGGTTTATTTTTCTCGGATTTAAACAATACCGGATAGTTGGATTTTCTATTAACTTTCCTCGGAGTGTGTAAGTTAATATTAAATAAGCTCACTGATTCGTCTAAGTTATTGCACTGTTTTAAAAATGACCAGTCAATTTAACCCAGGTCATGGTATAATAGCATATAATTTGTTTTGCGAAAATCATAGCGAATATTATTATTATTACAGGGAAACTTGTTAGCATGTGATCCAGGATGTAATAAATCTTCAGGAATAATAGGCACTTCCGAGCGGTCAACTTCAATATTGCATATAGTATTAGAAAGCGCTAAATCTAATTACTTTAGTAATGGTGTTCAGCTGTTTTATATCAAGTGTATTCATAAAGCTTATAAGGGTACTTAATTGGAACATTAAAATCACCTAAGATTAAAAAATCCTGGTTTAGTGCTTATGGAGCACTTGTAAATTGTGTAAGGTCATAACGACGCCAATTATAATATAACTCGCTGCAATGACGCAACTACACAGTAATAAATATATTAAAGGAACAGTTCTAGTCACATGCGATGTATCTTTGACACTATACAATTGACTCGGCAAGAGCCATTAATACACCACCGCCCCTTTACAGATGAAAACTGCCGATCACATTCAATCAACGAGAGTTCTGATAATACACATTAAGGGTCATATCCAGCTTAAGCCGTTGGAGTAATGTAGTTTTCCGAAGTTACAATTGTAAGAAGACCATTTATATATTTTTTCTATTTTGATTCGTTTATAGCTCGTACAGTGTTCTTATAGCCTAGTGCAATTTGCTTTCTCAATGTTGGTGCTTTGATATTTTCAACGCAGCCAACACTTAAATGTTAAATATCTAACATTCATTTATAACAAATTTTAATAAAAATCACGCGAACACTGGTATTTCATAATATTAGTGTGCGAGCCGAAAATGGAGAAAATTATATTCGCCAAGTTTGCGTTGATAACATAAATTACTAAAATAAAGTTAACAATTTGAAATTGAATGTCAATCATGTCAATGGACTACTAACGCCAACCTATACAAAATTCCCCAAATTATGATACTTATATTAAATTTTTTATTAAAAATAGTATATATAATGTGCAAAATAGAAAAAATACTATAAAAAACTTGTCCATAAGGCCTTTTTTTAACTTGTCCATTAGAAAAATCTATGTTCGTCGTTTTCTAAAGTTGGACGCGTGCAAAACATTTGCGCTTATTGAACTAGTTCTTAAATATAATATTATTTTTAATTTAGATTCACCTTTAAGTAGACGCTCATTAAGTTCATTCTTTTTCATATTTGTACATATCCATTTGCATAGGTGTTTTATCGTATGATACAGAAAGAGAAGACCATTTACCACCAGTTTTATGTTTAACAAAAGCTTTAATAAAGTTGCTAATATCTTGGCTAGATGGTAGTTAAACATGAATTGGACGCTTACGTGGTTTATTGGAAGGATCGAATCTTCCCAAACGAGTAGAGTTAGATACTTGGTTTGTTAAGTTGAATTCTGATGATATATTAGTTACGGTTGGTGAAGATATTATAAAACAACAATCATCAAATATAACTATACAGATGAATCCGATAAAATACGAGCTTTTATCGTTAGAGACTGTATAATCAGTACTGGCCACTACTTCTACGGACAGTGTGTGTATGTAAGTTTAAAGTGATTTTATATACTTTTAATCCAACTACTACGAAATAAGTGTCCGTGCGCGATACGGCCTTCCGCGTGGTTCCTCCTCGCGATAGATCGCCTTGGACACATAAAAACTTTTATCGGTGATTGAACTCTGCAGTGTGAATTTTGCCGAATAAATTTTTTTATCATTAAAATGAATTGTCTTAAGTGTAAGAAGGCGATTTTACAAATCGCTGTTGAATGTAAACGTTGCAAAACAAGATATCATCCGGATTTCATTACATACTATAAAAACTATAAGGATTATGATGTTTGATTATGATAAATGCCCCAGTTGCGACAAAAAAGAATTTGCGTCATAACATGACATCAATAGATAGGCATTTGATTTTACTGCTATGAATAAGGAACTAAGATTGATTAAAGCTGAAAAAGTAAGTCTAAAACAAGAAATTATAAAATTAAAATTAAAAGAAAAATATGACATATATATATACCGTGTGTCCCGTTTGAAGACGCATCATAGGGAATTCCCATGTAAAATTTTCAATTGCAGTTTATATCTCAATTATTGAATGAACATTATCAGAATAAAATTATAATGATTCCTTTACCTACTAAAGATATTTTGAAGGTTTTATTTTTGTTTCATCTTTATTTTTAGTCAAAATATACCTTAAAATGTGTAAGAAAATATTTGATAATAAAATCCTCAAAATAGTAGTTGCTGTGAAAAGTTAGTGCTTGTCATCTAAATTCTATAACCCACAAATAAATAATTAAATTCAAAATGAGTGCTTACAATACAGAAGGAAAAGTTCAGTGCTTTGAAAAGTCAGTGTGTAACATCTAAAATTACAGATGGCGAGTTCAAAGACACAAATTCATTATTCTTGTTGAAACGAGTTAACTCAAAGGTACAATTGCCCGAAACAGAATAAAACTTTTTTTAGTATTTCTCATATATTTTGTACAAAATTTCAAAACCGCATCCAGTTAAATTATAATTATTATACTATTCCAAATTTAGAAAGAATGCTTGTGTAAAGAATAAACAAAAAGTGAAACCGATAAATACTTTAATTTGCTTTCAATAAAAATAAAACAAACAACACTATTTTTAAAATTCATGCCCATACATTAAATTTTTGTTAATATTCACTTCTTAATGTTACAATATGAAGAATGTTTTGAGACCATTGACGATTATTTTGTTCGTTATTTTCAGACACCAAATAGAAAGTACATTCATCTGAGAAACACACACTATTCGGAAATCTCTTATTCTCGTTACACTTT
>OZ018391.1:53059037-53150144 GCA_963969525.1 Ontholestes murinus
TGTAGGTCAATTTATTAAAACTAAAATAATATTAAAATCACATCAGAATCTGATAAAAAGGGTTTATATTAATATAAATATTTTAGACAAACGAATTGACGACAATTTGATATTAAGTGATAACGTAGACCTTACCTTACCAATGCAGTAGTTGAATCTTTGGAAATGTATCTAGACCAAAAATCGCCTCTCAACGATATAGTTAAAATAACGTGGTTTACTTCTGAGTTAGTACATATGAGGAATACATTAAATTTTCTTTATGATTATTTTATACTAGTTAAAACAATTACAGCCAAACAGATGTATATAGATCAAAAGAAAAGGTGTATGTAAAAATTAGATGACGTACGCAGACTTAGTTATAATAACTTCATAGAAAATTCTAGTAATATAGCTAAGGCATCTTGGAAACTCATGAATTATGAACGAAATGCAGGCTACGATTTTAAAATACCTCCTATTTACAATGTTAAAGTGAATCTTACCATAAAAGATGGCGACCAATACAGACGCGTGTGCGAGTGCTACGGCGAAAAAGTGTAAAAAGTGCTAGATTGTGCCAGTTTCTGGATTAAAATGTGT
The DNA here is from genome assembly GCA_963969525.1 of Ontholestes murinus. Lineage (NCBI taxonomy): Eukaryota > Metazoa > Arthropoda > Insecta > Coleoptera > Staphylinidae > Ontholestes > Ontholestes murinus. The sequence continues at coordinate 53,059,623 of OZ018391.1, forward strand.
AAACTGTGGTATTTTAATGCATCCCGGTGAAGTATTTTAGTGACATCATAACAGTTCATGAAAATCATATAAAGTGTTGTGAACCTGCAGAAAACGATCTAAACATGGACGACATATTGAATACATCAAATGAGACAATGATAGAAATGAAGGTAAATAGAAGCGACTCCTTAATTAGAGACTTAATTAAACAAAATGAACACCTCACAAGTGAAAAGAAGCTTTTATATAAACTTGTGTCTGAAATGGAAGATAAACACGCTCTACTACTTTTCAAAATCCACGTACTTGAAAAAGAAGCGTGTAATTCCCAAAACAATACATCTACATCTCCTTTAAAATTTGCAAATACATCTCCTTTAAAATTTGCAAATACATCTCCTTTAAATTTGGCAAATCAATCGCACACTATCGCCTCAGCCTTGATGAATCCTAGACAAGGTCCTATCAATGAAAACAAAAAAATAAAATATAAAAACCACAAATATTGTTTCCGCCACAAAGGTACTGCTGTCTTCACGAAACAAAGACAATGCTAAGGAAGCTGTTCCCCGGTCCGGTAGTCCCAGTTTAACAGTAGCAGACTCAAAGACCTCAACCACTATAACGGGAGTTAAGAAACCCGAAGAGAATGAAATCGTCTCTGCAGCTCCAATAACAATAATTTATGTTTCTAATTTACACGCAAACACGAACGAGGATAACGTTCTTAATTACCTGCAAAAAAAAATTCCCTTCACGATCATTTTACGTCAATAAATTAAAAAGCGCCGACTACCACTCCAGCTTTAAAATCTCCGTTCCCAAAAATCAGGCGGATACTATTTTAAATGAAAACTTCTGGTGCAAAGGAATAAAAGAGCAGTTATTTCGACCCAATAACTACCGCAAATGGAAATCGACGTACCGAGGAAAGCGAGTTGGAAACCCCCAGAAGTGGACTTATAGATATTAAAAATATATATTGTTTAACTATAAACCTATTTCATATCAATATTCGGTCAATTTTCCACAAATCAAATTTTATTGATGTACTATGTAATAATTTTAATTTTAATATTTTATGCTTCACAGAAACCTGGCTTGCAAAACTCAAATTGATGTTTTTAAGATTACCGGCTACGAAATGTTAGCTCACTTTTCGAGAGAAACGAATAAACACGGTGGAACTGCAATATATATAAAACATAATATTTTACAACAAATCAAATCATTAAAAATTATAAAGAAGTTAGCTATAGAAAATGTCATTGAGTGCTGTGAAATATCAGTAGGCATAAAAACTTGTATTATTTCAATTTACAGACCACCTAATAATGCTAGTGATATAAATCAACAATTTGAAACCATTATCATTTGTGGGGACTTGAATATAGATAGTTTAAATAAAAATAAGATGACAGATTCCCTAAATGACTTGTTGTTAGCTCATAATTTATTTTCACTAATAAAGGATGTCGCTAGAATGCAGAAATTTCTAAGTTTAGATCATGTATCAATGAAATCGATTGATTATTTAATTACCAACAACACTGAAATAGTAAAATCTATTAACAATTTCAATCCTGGGCTATCTGATTATTTTGCACAGACGGCGCATATAGAACTAAAATTGCTTACTCAAAAAGAACCGACCTATAAAATTATTCGTGTCATTTCACCTAACAAGATTAGTGAATTTAGACAACATGTTATAAAACATAGCGAGTTTATTAACTGGTCATACGATAATGACGTTAATTTTGTATTTGATTATTTCTATGACCAGTTTATGTGGTGTTTTGAAGTTATGTTTCCAAAGAGAAAAAAACTAGTATCCGCTCTTAACTTGGAACGGCAAAAAATTTTATTTCCAATAAGTTTGCGACTTTTTTTGAACAATCAATCAAGGACTTAAATATTTCCTCTAATAGTATTAATAATACTCTTATTATAAACATACAATATCAAAACAATTCATTTTGCTTCATTCCAGTGTCTGAGAGTGAAATAATTTCTATTATATTATCACTGCGTAACACTAATTCTTCGGACCTTGACGGGATTCCAGTTAAATTAGTTAAAGCAAATGCGGATATCATTGAACCATTCGTTTGCAATTTAATTAATATTTCAGTATCACAAGACAGTCTTCTCGAATATTATTGAAAAATTTATGAATAAAAGAATGTTTTGTTTTCTTGAAAAATTTAATATATTGAACCAAAGTAGGTCTACAGAGACCGCGTGCATAAATTTAACACAATCGTGCTTAAACAATTTAGATAACAAAAAAGAAACGTTTATTATTTTATTTGATTTAAAGAAGGCGTTTGATACTACTGATATCGATTTATTAGGTACTAAATTGTTTAATATAGGTTTTCGAAACTTCATAAATGACTGGTTAGTATCTTATCTCAGCAAAAAGGAATATACAGTAAAACACAAGGAATTGCTGTCAGACATATTCACAATGAATATGGGAACTCTTCAAGGGAGTATACCCGACTGATATTTTTACTTTTTGTAAATGACTTACCAATTCACATAATTCATCTGTATACATAAAGACGGAGAAGTCTTTATGTATACAGATGACACTGCGGTCCTAGTTTCTGCTGAGACATTAGGTGAGGCAAAAAGTAAAATATGTTCAGTTATGTCTCAATTTAACGAGTGGTGTAAACTATTAATTATAAATGTTGAAAAAACAGAAATTATACATCTGTCAAACATATATAAAAATAATGACGGCATTACTTTTACTTTTAATAATAATTTGATAAAAACATCTGAATCCATTAAATATTTGGGGATAATAATTGATCAGTATTTACAATGGAACAAACATATAGACTTCACGTATGGTAAGGTAAATAAATAAGTAATATAAGTGAAAGTAAGTATACGTCCATTACACTGTGTGGCTTAACTAAAGCTTTCGACTGTGTTAATCATAGGTTACTGCTAGAAAAGCTACAAATGTATAACATTCGAGGATCTGCGTTAAATCTTTTTCGGTCATATCTTGTCAATCGTAAGCAATGTGTCAGTAGTACGTGGTACCTCAAGGATCTGTTCTGGGTCCGATTATCTTCATTATATATATAAATGACTTGCCAATATATGTGGCCCCAACTAAACTTATTTTGTTTGCAGATGATACATCATACAGGGTGTCCCAATTTCGATGCTCACCATTGGTATCTCTGTTATTAGAAGAGATAGAGTAAATGGGTAAAGTTTTGCAGAAAACAGTGCACATAACAAATCCTATTTCAAACTTTTTTCAATTTTAAGATATTTTGAAAAAACCAAAATTTGCCAATTGTAATTTTCCTCAATAACTCGATAATATCTAACGAGACCGCTATTAAACATTTACATTATTAAGACACTTTTTTAAGACAATTGTTTTGGTGTAAACAGAAACCCCCGATTCGCATTTGTTTCCAGGTTATTAGCGCTATCTTTTGTTTTTATGTAATTATTTAATGTAAATAGGTCACACACTTATTCTACTAGGTACGAATCTTACATATTAAGCACTAGAGTAAAGTATACCAGATTAGCTATTAATTCTACTCAGACAAATTTGTATAACAAATTATCAGAAAACTTGAAACATATGTCATTAAAACTATTTAAATCTAAGGTAAGAGAAATATATAATTAAATTTATTAATTGCATACTTTCAATCTGTTAGCACCAATAAAATATTTTATCTTATCTTATCTTCCCTGATCGGTGAAAGCTTGCTTGCGTAACACCTATATTCAAATCAGAAGATAATGGGCATCTAAAAAATTACAGGCTTATATGTATCTTAAATAATTTTGCTAAAATATTTGAGATAGTCATTACGAAGCTGCACAAATAGCATTGCTTGATAATGTTATTTTAACTGACTTCACAAAAGCTTTTGTTTCTATAAGCCATAAAATTATTTGAAGTAAACTTGAAGCTTTTGGACGTCACTCAAATCTTATTAAATTACTCTGCTTATATTGCTTCTAATAGGGTTTCTCAAGACCCAAATCTTAGGTCTCTACTTTATTTTTATTTTTCTGATGACACTAAAGATATATGTGTTATATTTGATATAAATTTAACCTTCAGGCAGCACAAATTTTTTGAGAGTCATAAATTACTTTATTTTATTAGGCCTAATTGTCAGAATTTTACCAATACAAGTGCGATATTACAATTATATTTTTGCGCATGTTTGTAGTAAATTGGATATGGATTACCCATTTGGCCACCATCATCCCATCAACATACAAACCTAATTGAGAAAGTGCAAAGAAGATTTTTGAGGTATTTGTACTTTAAGAAATTCTCTTATCCAAATGAATTAGTGACCTATGATGATCTATTGTCCATATTTTTTGTACAAATTTTGAAGGCTTGTGGAAACTAGTTCGATATTACATTTTTATAAAATGATTAAAGGAATGATGATCCAAATTATTTATATTTAATTAACATGCATGTGCCTTATGTTATTCATTTATTCCATTCTTGTAATAAAAAAATAATGTAGAATTAACTGCATTTTTAGATACAAGATGAAGCATTTAGTCTGTAACACGCTCTACAAAAAGTTTAAAATGTACGGAAGAAAGATCCAATAATAGATCTAAAACATAATGGTAGCGTATATTATTTTTGTGTTAGCCTATTGATCTATACAAGTTTATATAGATTTGGTTTGGAAAACTATTAATAATAATAATAATAATAATAATAATCTTTATTGTCCAACAGATATACCATAAAAGGACAAATAACAAAAATGTATAGAATTCTAAAACTAAACATTGTAAAATTAATAAGTAAATACAATTAATAATATGCTTTGAAAACAAAAAACAAAGAAAAAATATTCTCATTAATAAAAAGTAAATATTTCGACACAAAAAATAAATAATAATCGTTACAAAAAAATATCTTTAGATATTCGATTGGCATTGCGGCACAAATGCGTAATGGGCGCTCTTAATAATACATTTGTATTTGCGGTCGGTAAAAAGAAGGTGGTGTTATGTCGCGATGCAAGACGGGGTATATTGATATTAACCATTGATAATAATTGAGGTGAATCAATATCATTAGAAATTAACTTGCATAGGAACCTTGCACTACAATTATCTCTGCGTTCGGATAAAGATAAACAATTATGCTGTCTAAGAATATCAATGTATTCCGTCGAGTGATCGGGATACACGTCACTGGTTTTAAAAGTAAGAAATTTAAGGAATCGCTTTTGCACTCGTTCAATTACCGATGAACCGGACATATATATAGGATACCAAATGATTGATGCGTACTCTAACCGGCTACGCACGAGAGCAAAGTACAGCACCTTCAGCAATTGGGTATCATTAAAAAACCGCGATATACGCATCAGAAATCCAAGCATTTTAAAAGCAGATTTGCCTACCGTGTGGATGTGATCTGAAAAGGTTAACTGAGAGTCAAACCAAACGCCAAGATCCTTTATTTTATTGTCACGAGGGACAGAAGCAATTCCAATTTTATAATCATTAACTACCGGTTGTCTTTTCCGAGTATATGATACCACAACACATTTATTTTTATTGAGAGATAATTGATTAACAGCACACAAATCAACTATAATGTTTAGGTTTTCTTGTAAAATTGAGCAGTCGTATTCCGTGTTGATAGTACTATACAGTTTTACGTCGTCAGCATAAGCCAAGACAGGACAATTTATAGATGCGATTAAATCATCTATATAAATATTAAACAATAACGGACCCAAATTTGACCCTTGGGGTACACCAGATGTGGATATGAAGAAAGGTGATTTAAACCCGTTATAATATACATAATTCTTACGACAGTCCAAATAAGATGCTAAAAAGTTAACAATATTAAGAGAAAGTCCGAACGAATAAAGTTTATTGAGTAATATTTCATGATTAATGGTATCGAATGCTCGCGAAAAGTCGGTATAAACAACGTCGACTTGTCCGCGCTTATCAATCGATTCACAAATATGTTGCGTGATAACTGCCAAATTAGTTACTGTTGATCTGCCAGCACAGAATCCATGTTGTTGTGGAGACATATAACTTATCACATGACTGTAAATAATTTGATACATGATTTGTTCAAAAACTTTTGAGAAGTTTGAAAGAATAGACACTGGTCTATAATTTCCAATCTGGTTTTTATCTCCTTTTTTAAATATTGGACTTATTACAGCCGTTTTCCATCTCTCGGGAAAAATCATATTTTTTAAAGATAAATTATAAATTATGGACAACGGCTTGGCAAATACGTATTTGCAATCTTTAATCAAAAAACACGGAAGGCCATCATCGCCACATATTTGTGAATTACGGAGTTGATTTATACTATTTATTACCTGGTTTTCTTGAATAATGGGCATCACAGGGGTTTCGCGGTTATTATAAGTGTCATTGATATTATTTACCGATCCTTTCGCTGTGAAAACGTTCGAAAAAATATTAGCAAATCCGTCAACAATTTCTTGTGGAGAGGAATAAGTTAATGAATCACTATGAAGTTCTCCAGGAATTCTTGTCGTACCTTTTTTTAAATTCACGAATTTCCACAAATCTTTTGGTTTAGCCTTAAGGTTGGATTGAATTGTAAATAAATAATTATTATATGCAGCGGATATTTGATTTTTAGTCAGACGACGTAACCTTGTGAACTCTTTATAAAAGAACTGTGAGTTAGATGCTTTCCATTTACGATGGAAATATTTTTTCAATGTAATATTGCGCTTAATTTCAACTGTGAACCAAGGTGGAAATGAATCTCTTTTTGAATGTTTCATTAATGGAACAGACTCTGACAGGGTGTTAAACAGTTTCCCATAGAAACTATTAATAATACAAGTTTATAAAAAAGTATCTATTATACTACTTAAAAAGTCTATACAAGGCTGTGTAAATTAATAGAAAATATATTATTATATCGTAGTAAAATGAGTATAATAGAAAATTATATTTCAGAGGCTCAATAGATATTTTAAGCAAGGCGTAATTAACTGAAACATTTTTTTACTGCAATAAATAATTAATTATTGTATTATCATTTTATTAATTATTAATTTATTACATTTAGTAAATATAAATAAATTTAACATTTTCTTTATAATTCAATTTTACCTTATTTTAGTTATTATTTTATGATTATGTACCAGCAAATAAACCTTGTATACTTAGCTAAAATAAACATGCGTATAAATAGAGAAGGTACATATTACATTTCATATTCATTTAATAATTTTCTATAAAAGATAATATTACAATTGTACAACTAGTATACAATCTTATTATCCAAGTGTGTTATTATATGATGTATAATTTAAATTTTGTAATAAGATACAATTACATATCACGAATAAATGTTAATATATAATAGACTTAACTATAAAGTTATAAGTCAATCAATTATTGGGTATTGTTCTACACAAACTGGCAGGATAATTACGAGGACGGCTACTAATGGAAAAACTATTCTAGTGGTTTCTATAGAAAAGAGTTTTCAACACAATGTCCTAATTGGAGAACTTCATCAAGTTATGCCTTTATGTCGACTCGTGATTCTCTTTTAGTAATGCCAAGTTTTATAAAAGGGGGCAATAATGAATTTAATATTTAATTCAATAAAAAAATTAAACACATTTCTACCAGGCCACTAATATAATGCAAGAAACTGCGAATTTTATTAATATTTATCTTTAATTAATAAATCAATCAATTTTTTCTGAGTTTAAAAAAATATTAGTAAATATTCGGGGTAATACATAATTATGTATTAATTAATTAATTATTTCTATATATATATATATATATATATATATTTTATATATATTCTAGCATAATATTTATTAATTTCGAAGATACATTATAATTTAAAAAGTTGATTATTGTAATTAATCGTGCATTATATACAATAATCTTTATTTGGACAAAATAAATATACATAATAACATTTAACATTATAAATATAAATAAATGGTGTTAGTCCGTCTGGGCTATGGACCTGCGGTCTTTCTGCCCCCCATCGTGCATTATTAAATAGTAAATTTAAAACGTTTTTTTCATATTGCAATAGTTGTTTTATTACGGTGATTGATAGTCAATATTATATGATCATTACTACAATAAAGTTAAAATATACTGATTATTATCCCAAACCAATATAAAACATTCCCTATAACGTTCTGGAATACTAAAATATACAAAAATAATATATAGTGGGTATAAATGTTATTATTAATATTTATTTTGCACACTTCGTAAGAGTCATGTTCATAATTTTGCATTATTAAATTTCCGAAATCTCTAAATAACATTGTTGGTAAACTATAGTTTATAACATATTACTGGGGTCTATAAATTATGCACCAACACCTAACAGGATTAAGAACTTTTTCGGAAATGAAATATATCGCACTCCGAAAGTAATATAATGGAGGAGTAAGGTGTCATGGAAGTGAATTATTAAAGAAGAAATTTATAAATGCGACAGAAAAGGACAATACTTGTATGTTTTATAAGAAAATTCATTACAAATATATTACCAATTATTATTGTAATAGCTATTTCATAATAATAATAAAATATATTGATAAATTTACAGAGTGATTGTATAATTATCGTCAGCCACGATATTTCTGTGTGTCTAAATAAACTTCTTACAAAATGATTAGACTTGTCATCTACCTGACCTCAGACGCAACAACAATGATTAGCTTTTACAATTGCTAGTATAGTTCCAACAATTATAATCTTATGTTATATTTTTTGGAGAAGAAAATGTTAATATTCTTACGACTATCATAAAATAAATATATAATTCACATTTTATTTCAAAAACATAATGATTGAATACAACAACGTCAATTAATTAACACATTTCTACATTTTAACTAATTCTTTAATACCTTTACAAGTTAATATAATAATAAGAAAACCTATACCTATAATACTATACTGATATTCGTCTCTACCTTTTTCCTAAAAATCTCAATATAAGTCTATAATTAAAGAAAAACACATTTTACTTTATATGATTTAATTTTATCGTTTTATCTACTCAATTATTTCTGATTTAATATATTGGACAAAGATAGGTAAACATACCTCTACTGATAGTAAATTAATTGGATGAGTTACGTGAAGATAAACTTGATTATAAAATAAAGCACTAAAAACCTTTCTTCACACAGTTTATTTGAAATACCAAATATATATTTATTTTTAGTGCTTTATTTTATAATACCTCTACTGGATAGCCTTTGTATAGTTAACAAACTAATATTCAATAATAAACATGTAATAAAGTCCTTTCGGTTCTATAACGTAAAGGACTTTATTGTCTGTTGCCGTACTTGCCTGAATAAGTTATTTACACTTCATTATATTTATTTTAGTAAATGTTTTTATTTGCATTTAAAATCAACTTTATAATAAAACTGTACTGAATAGATCGAAAGATCGTAAAACCTGTCTGCAGATGGTTATAAACTGGAGTATTAAATTATTTAATTACTTTTGCTAATTTATTTTCAATTACACCAGCCTAAATTCATTTCTTGTTGTAAATTTATCATTCCATAGTCTCTCACAAACTATTTTACGTACATTATTAAACCATTTTTAGTTTATTTTACAGAAATAAATACGTTCAAACTAGTGTGCTCCTTTTATAGCCTTGCTATTTGTAACACGGCAATTACTTTTGAATCATTCAATGTTGTTATAGATTTACGAAATGTTTTAGTGTTTTTTTTTCTAATTATTAAATTAACATTAATTCATTATCGATTATTTAAGTATAAATAAAATATTAATAAATGTATTATAAAAAGTATTATTACCATAGATATAATTAATGTGAGTTTAAGTTAAAATATTAGATTTAGTAGAATTAAGTGTTATAATTTTTAGAGGCAATTTTTATAACCTGAAAATTACCTGAGTCTGAAATCTAAAATAAATAGGGAAGTAGATGTTAAAAATGTAATTAATGTCAGTAGTTGATTTAAGAGTGAGCAAAATAATAATTAATTTAAAAAGTTATTCTATAATGTTTAAACTAATATGCAATAAGCAATACTATTTTTAAAGCGACAAAGTAACATGTTAATTTAGTGGCTTCAAAATTTCTTCTATTCTAAAACGTTTATGACTATATGGCCCATTTATGGCGAATCAACTGGTTGTGAAAGTATTATGACTTACGCACTTTTAAAATAATTTGTTGTCTTGTTAACTTCTATCGACTCGAATGATTTTCAGGTTCTTATTTAAGGATAACCTCGGATTGCGATAAAATAAGATACCTATGTCCCACGCGCAAAGGACTCAGCTCCATGCGCTCGTGAGTTAGATGTGACACATACTGGTCAAAAATGTAACTTTCATTCTAAATGAGCCAAAACAATGTTATAGTCTCCAAAATGGTAAAATCTCTTTACTAACAACACGTTTAAAATAAAATATAATAGACTTAACTCCAGCCTCTTACATGCCACCGAAAATCGGAACATAAGAGAGATTGAGACATTTTACAACATTAAGGAACATGGTGGTAGTGACCGTTACTAGATGGTATTTCATCTTTTATTTTAGAAGTGTGTTTTATTTCATTATACAACATTACATATAAAGGTTTTATGAAAAGTCTTATCTAGATAAACAGAGAAAATAAGGTATTTTAGTAATCTGTCAACTTTTAAAAGTTGCCCTGGTCTGAATAAATTTGAAAAAAAAGGCTATGACATACAACCGTTAAAAAAACCTCAGTAGATGTTCAGGTAACCTCCGATAAGTGTGTGGCTTTCATTATCATGCAAACAAATAATATTACGTAGCATCATAGCTTTAGCCATTTAAGCTTCACTTAAAAAATAGGAGAAAACCAGACTAAAACAAGCAAACGTCCGCGAAGGTTGTATTTGATAGAAAGAATATCAGATATACTACGCTAAATGAGGGTTATCATTTCAATCAGCATTTTTTTTGTCTAAATAAATATCTAACTTAAGAAATCCAGAAGGTAGGGTGTTACAATGTGTCACAAATGCAAATGAGAATGAAGATAGAACAAGAAAACTTAATTTCTTTTAATAAAACAAAGACCTCGAAAGTTCTATTCCACTGCTGACTGATATTCGAGAGTAAAATATTTTTCTTTCTTTAGCATGCATTAATGCGTTATCATTGCATTAGATATTTATAGATACAATATAAATGCGAAAAAGGAAACAATTAATTTAAAAAGTGCACGCTATTACGGAGAGGTAATATTCTTTGAATATGTAACAATGTTCTAAAATTATCGAAATTTAATTTCTAATATAGGCCCAATATTTTAACTACAGTTGAAGAAGCCTGAAAAATACTACATTCAAATTATTGAGTTATCTGAACTAGTGCATTTACCTAAATTACATCTTACTAACTTTAATTAAAGCAATCAACTGATGCCTCAACAAGTTGGTAGTTAATGCATAATCAGCACAGCACAAAATTTTGATCGAAATGTATCTCGGATTTCAAAGCCAAAGCATCTTCATTTGTCAAATTGTAATGTTTTATGGGTTAAATGGTAGAGTAACCTTAATGGATAAGTTTTTCCCAATTTTGTGAGCAAATAAAGACGTTTATTATTATTATTACTATCTTTAAACAATTTTCGAAAAATACATTGAAGATAGACACCTGTATTTAAATCTACGAAAGATATGCTGGTACAAAAAATCATCTGGGTGATATTCAACTTCACCGAACATTTGAAAAATAAATTTACTGAGTCATCCGAACCAGTCCATTTACCTAAAGAAAATCTTTCTAATTTCAATAAAGCAATCAACTTCATTATAAATATGATAGTAAACACAGACTCAGCACCGCACAAAATTTCATCGACTTATGTTCAAAGTTTGGTGTTGCGACAAATAGAAAACGAGTGTGTTTTAGTTCAATTACATATTCCTCTGACTTATTTATAAGATATACTGAAAATCATCTAGATGTAATGTAACTTTTTTTAAATATTTGGAAAATGTTAGTGACAAATGCAATGCTATGAAGATGAAATAGTGTATGAAGTTTGCTTTAAATTAAAGTTTGAGTCCAGTCTAATAATTAGGTTTTTCTTTGTCAACTAGGTTAAACACTCCACAAACTAATGTATTATCACCAAATCGCCTGAAGACACCATGATGCGTAAAAATATAATATACCACTTCAGACGCCTGTGCAAAATATCCTTGTGAGATAAAATCTTTTCTATTTCGAGAATATAAGTCATACAATTGTTTATATACCCCTAGGATATTAATAAATTACGAAAATGAGATAAGGTATTATTGCGGTTTGACAAAGACCAACTTTAAACGGCAGACTGATGACATATTTGGAAAATAATCTTTGGATCCAAATCTTTTAAACCTAATGCAAATTCTTCGCATTTCCAAAAATGTTCAAAGTCTCTGTCTCTGAGAATGATCACCACTTATTAGATATTCTTTGAAATGTGATGAATAGACGGGGGTTATATTAAATAAAGTATCAACTCCTACATAAGTATCTATATTAAAGGGTTTATAAAAAAGAAATCTGCTAAATTCAAACTGGTTCAGTACAAACGTTTTCTAAATTCGAATTTAAATTATTCAGAAGATGCAGTAATGTATTGTAACATGCATATACACAAATTTGTCACGTTGCTTTGAAGTCAGACTTACACTGCTTTTACCAATTGATTTCAAACTACCAAACTTAAGTCGTGTTTTTGTAATATACGCGGATAAGAAGGTGGGGTCGAGTTACGGGGGTTTGGCACGGTGTTAAACATGTTAGGTAGAGCTTCTCTTCCAGTTGCTCGATATTTGCATGGACGGTCGCAGCTGGTTTTTGCAGACTGGATGCGTCACTGCTTGTGTGCTCCGCATCACCCTGGGGTTAATATCTCACCAGCAACCCTGGCGCAATGCACCAATTTGGTGTACCATCCCATTTGTGGCTCCGTGGTGGGTGGTAACTGTGTGAGATTAATTTAAAATAATCATTTAAATGATATCCAAAACCACTTACAAAACTTCTGAGGGCGTGTCTTCCGACACACCGCAAAAAGCCGACAAATCTTAAGATCCTGAATGATGCTCTTACTTCAGAATTGTTTAAAGTCATATCGGACGGTGTCAGCCTTATTTTCGATGGATAGCTGTATTCCAGAAAGATCCTCAAGATAACCTGTGCAGATCAACCATTCCTAGACAGGTTCTCAAAGTTAATCAATAAACCTGCCTCACCATGGGTAAGGGCAAAACTACCCTCTCCCGAGGTGACAAATGCTTCCCTTTGGTTGCCCGGTCTGCATCTGGATTGAAAGCAGACAATTAAGCTCCTGGATAGTCAGAACTGAGAGCTGGTGATAGGTCGGTGGTTTGTCTTCAACAACGAGGAAATAACTGAGGGCAGATTGATCGTGCTTGGAGTTCCATGATAAATATAATTCAAATAAACTTACAATGTTCCAAGGAGTCGGTTCAAACAATAAACAACAAAATCCAAAGCAATGATATTACTCTGGTCCTAATCCAAGGACTGTATCTAATGGCCTGCATGATATGGGCAATTTAAAATGCACCATCTTCCATGTTGCACAAAATCGCGTGCATGTTTATGCATACTTATGACTCAATTTTTCACAGTGGTTCTCACAGTTGTATTTTTAAAATGAGAAAATTATGGTAAGGTTTTCTAATCTCCGCATCTCCGAATATCTACCCTACGATGTAACCAACCCAGCTCCATCATATAAATTAGAGTTTGTCATCAGATACTGTGAAACCAACAATATCAGTCTTATTATAGGTAGCACGGAAACCAATAAGAGGGGAAAAACGCAACACTCCAAGCAGGAAATCGACTAGACCTGTTATGAAGATCTTCGCCGACTATTCAAGAAGAAGATAAGGCAAAGACAGAGGAAATCCTAGAAATACTATTGTGAACAAATCGAGTCCAATCACAGCCACAAGGCTGAAAAAAGTTCCCCCCAAAGACCCGATACTATAGCCTGGAATAACGAAATATGATGGCAATTATACTGAGAACCTCGCGCAGTCAATGGATTTACTCGTAAAAACATAGAGGACATGGATGAATATCAGCAGAAGATTCATACTTTTTTAAAAAATGATTGGACCATATCCTCTAACATATTAACAGGGTCCAAGATAAACTGCCCATTCAAACACTCTCGCCATTTAAATCTCCAGGAATGGATAGAGTTTACCCAGTCATACTTATATGGGGACTGAAAATGTTCCCCCAAACAAGGGAAAAGTTAAGGTGATATTCATACCCAAACCAGACAAGGAATACTATAGTAATATCAAATTATTTAGACCGATCAGCCTCATATCTTTTATGATGAAAACCTAGGAAAAGCTTTCCGATTAGTACATCATCTAAAAACGAATCATCTTACCTAAATCAACACCGTACATGCAAGGACGCCCATCCGAATCAGCACTTCACTGTGTACTTACTTATGTTGAGAGGTAGTTATTAAATACAATGTCGGCATTAGGTATCCATAGGATACAAAATCTCGAAAGCAAGGGTACTCACCCTTGTGGCTACTCACTCAGAACCACCAAGTGGCTGTACACTGTCGTTGTAAAACCGGCCCTAACATATGTAGTAGTTGTATGGTGGCCTAGGGTTAAACTAAAAACTGCAAGAAGTAATCTACAGCATATACAACGTCTAGCATGTATGGCAATTAATGGCGCTATGCAAACCATACCGACGTCAGCAATGAGACGTTATTGTCTCTTCCTTCCCTACATTTACACATACAGGATGTGGCACTAAGTACAGCGCTCAGACTAAAAGACAACGGCCTGTTACGTCCAAAACGTTCTTCCAGGAATATATCAGTGCAGGAATGTCAAAAAGCTACTATACATATATTCACGAATGGAGCAAAAAACAAGAAAGGTACAGGGCATATATGGTACCGAACTGATTCTGAAACTAAAAATACCTTTGGAGGAACAATTTAAAATCATCTAGGTCGAGCTCACAGGGATATTTGTTAATGCCCAAAAAATAACTGAACTGGGGATAAAAGAAGAAAACATTAACATCCACACAGATAGTAAAACCAGTCTTGATATCATAAAACATCTCAAAGTCTCATCAAGACTGACAAATGAGTGTGTTATGGCGCTAGAGGCGGCATCTGTAGATAACAGAATTGCCTTATCCTGCACCAAGGCACAATCAAACACGAGAGAGGGAATGCGTCCCTGTTCAAAAGCAATCTCTCAAACATACTGCAAGATATGGCTCTAGTGGAATACAAAACAAGGTGAAAATACGTCTCTACTTGTGGTCATTCCAGACACAATACGAACATCCAAATCTTAAGTAAACTGGACAGTGTCAGGTAAAGAAACGCCTCTATTAAGAGTTGCTGAAGATTCCAAGTGCATATCTTGTATCTGTCCCGCACTAGCAACATTAAGGAAGTTCCTGCCGGGAACATCATGGCCAAAACCGGCCGACCTGGGAAGCAAAATCCTTAACTTTCAAATAAGTAGGGTGACTGGAGAGCGGCCTCTCTCACTGGAGGTATATAATTAGGGGCCTGCATACTCCGACTTCGTCACCCTCTTTTTTATCCGTATACTTATGTAATATATCCATATACAGGGTGACTAACGAAAAACCTTTGGTGCTGTATCTCGCTTATCCAATTTTAATAAATAAAACATCAAATTGAATCATTTTTAAAAGACTTTAATATGATCTGAAGTGATATTTTTTCTTGCATTCAGTTTTTGACAAAAGACGATCAACTATTTTTTTCAAATTGCACTGTATATATATATTTAGTATTGATCCGCAAGGAGATTTTTTTCTGAATACAAAATAGTAAATTATTTTATCCATTCATCAAACCAAAGTCGAAAAATTGAGGATTTTCTGAAAAACTTTTAAAAATCAAGTACCCATAATAAACAATATACAAAGCCTATTCCAAATGTCAAAAGTGACAGTGTCAGTCATTTGTACAATGCTGCAATGATTTTTAATAATTGAATATATGTGGTGTAGCACCGTACTGATGCAACGCAATTGTATTCAACACTGCGATTGGCAATTTATCCAGAAAATTATTTATTTCATTTATTAGATAACAATAACATTTTTTATTTTAGGCTACCTTTAGTAAAAAGGGGCCCACTATTTTGTCTCCTAATATACCGCACTGTCGGCACATAGAATTACTCTATCAGAAAAACGATTTCTGTAGAGGCACAAAATTCTAGTACAGTAGTAGTACTGTGTTTGAAATCTTGCAACATTTTAATTATGAAATTATTAATAGTTATTGAAGGTACAAGTATAAAAAGTGATGCTTTATTGCACGAACGAGCGAGGAACGAGAGAGTTTTTTAAAGCCAGGAGTGCAATAAAGAAACTTTTTACACGTGTGCCTTACAAAATTTTATCTTCGATCGTAAAGGATTTCAAAGAATATATTCTTATGAGTAATATTTTAATGTCATTTCAATCATTCAATTAATGAAAACATATTTTACCCGCAGTGCACTAATGAAAGCGTTACTTAGCAACCAGTAAACAAGTTGCACAAATGTCGGCCGCCATTATTATTTATGGAAAAAATGTTCGCTTTATTGTAATCGCTTCGACTTGCATTAAATGAAATCTTCAGAGTT
The DNA here is from genome assembly GCA_963969525.1 of Ontholestes murinus. Taxonomy (NCBI): domain Eukaryota; kingdom Metazoa; phylum Arthropoda; class Insecta; order Coleoptera; family Staphylinidae; genus Ontholestes; species Ontholestes murinus. The sequence continues at coordinate 53,076,380 of OZ018391.1, forward strand.
CTTAAATCTGACATTTGGTTTGTATTATATATTCTATTTATAGTTTATTGGTTATTTGTATCAATTAATAAAAAATTTAGTTTTTCGTCGAAAATTTGTGCTATAATATATTCATCTGTCAAATTTGACATTTTTGTGCAATAAAAACAGTTTGACATTACCGTGCAATAAAAACGTAAAAAAGCACTAGTGCTTTAAAAAGCCACTTTTACAATGAAAAATGATGCAAAAAACGTCTAATTTCTGTACGATCGTAGATTAAAATCGTTACAGTATTGTATCAATGGCTCACACTGTTACTTATTATTTATTTTTATTTTTAAATCCTCAATTTCTCGACTTTAGTTTGATGTATGGATAAAATTGTTTACAATTTTATATTCACAAAAAAATCTTCTTGCGGATCAATAAAAAATATATATACAGTGCAATTTGAAAAAAAAAAGTTGATCGACTTTTGTCAAGAACTGGACGCAAGAAAAAATATCAGTTCAGTTCATATTAAAGTCTTTAAAAATGATTTAATTTAATGTTTTATTTATTAAAATCGGATAAAAAAATAAGCAAGATACAGCACCAAAGGTTTTTCGTCAGTCACCCTGTATACATATTGTATAATTTTTCATTGGTAAAAACTATGAATATGTTTATGATTTATATCAGATTGTGCATTTAAATAACATTTCTTAAGTTTCCCTATTACCAGGTTCATATAAGATCTAGTTTTAGTAGTAGGGACAATTTGATGGAAACAAATATATAAATATGTCACATAACAATCAGTTTAATGTAGGACACTAGTAACAATATATTTTGAATTTTGGAATTTTAAAGACGTATAATCTTTCATATTACTAATTCTTATAGAGTCGTAATATTTGCCAAAGGAAATAAATTGTAAATGAATAAAATATTATAATTAGCAATCAAACGTGTTTTGATTAAACGCTCTATAAAAAGATTACATACCACAATGTAATTTATTGGTGCAAATGTAACAGTTTCAACAAATAGCAGCGAAGGGAACAGATTAAATATGTAAATTTGTCAATATCTGTCAGTTCGGATTTATGAATGAAATTCTTCAAAAGTTAGAAGGCTTTCTCAACTGAACTATCAAGTTTGTTTCAGGCACTTAGCACAACTTTTGATTGGTGTAACAGGTGGTGGAACAGGTGGTGTTATGTCGATTTAATTGTGATTAGGTTTAAATTGGAATGTATAAATCATTGAAGTTATACAGGATCTAAATGGCTTTAATCCTTGTTTAATGAATTAATTTTTTCATGCCTAATATATTTTATCTTAACTAGAAATTCAGCAATTATAACAAGATTACAATTGTGTGCGATAACATTCCATTTGAATAGTTAACATTTGAAGTGTTTTTAAATCCCCGGTGAGCGGTGTTATATTGCATTATTCGCACAAGCAATTATGACGTCGTATTTTATCAAACAATGAGAGCACACGAATGTGGATCCAAAGATACGAAAACACAGAACAGTTGTCCGTGGGGAATGCTTATCGGACTGAAGAGGCGCCTGTTGGGAACATAGTGCGCTTAGAAGAGCGAGGATGTGCGTGAGTGAACTTTTATCAGAATCGGCCAATAACAATGAATAAATTATTAGTTAATTATGTACCATATTAATTTTACACACCTATAAAAATATTTATAACAATTAATTCGATAGAAGATAATAACACAAAGTAGCCATCACGATAATTAAAAATAATTTTATAATAAAGAGAATGGTTGCAACCGTTACTATTTGGTAATGCATACTTAAACTGAATTGGAAAATTCACTATGTTTCAACCAAAAATAATATTAGAAAAATATTAATGTAGGTACAATTATATCTGAACAACACGGCACAACTCTAGTTTCAACGTTTTATCGTTTATGGATTTGATAATGACTATAAAACGTCAAAACTCGAGTCTAACTGTGTTGTTTAGATTTAGATATTTGTGCCTACGCGTTATATAATATTTCTACAATAATTATTTGTGGTTAAAACATAGTTAATTTTTCAATTCAGTGTAATTTTATAATAATTATAAATAATATGAAACAAAATAAAATCGACGAGTGAACTAGTTCAAAAGACCAATATGTTTGTACAATAAAAATATACCAGTAGAGGTGACCTTCCCCAGTCGTTAGGATTAAAATGTTAAAAGAAACTAACCTGTGATCAAACTCTCCTATGATCTTGATAAAGCCTATGGATATCTTCTAGTCACTAATTTCTTTGTAATATAATACACCGGATTTAAACCAAAACTATTAAATGTGATCATATGATTTCTTCACGTTCTTCTTCGTTCGCGTTCAAAGGCGCACTCGGCTCTTTAGGAGGGGGAACCAAATATACTTGCTTAGGAACAGGTGGGGATATAAAGCAGAATCCACAACCCAATTTGCACCAAATAAATGTATTTATTAGTGACTTATTACTGCATTATTTTTTATGTGCGCATCAGAATAATTCAAATATGTTTAACGCTGACAAGATTAGGTTTGATTTATTTAAAATAAGAACGGATTATATGAACTCAAAAGGAAGATAAGTAATTAGTAACTTAATTTATATGCTGATTAAATGTGGATATTTATATTTAGAACAAAATAATTTAACTTTTACAAATACGATTTGTATAAAAGCTTTATTACGATACACTAGGTGACCGTTACTTTCTCCAAAATATAAATTACCTATGAAATTAGGCAAGTAAATAAATTCAAAGGATTAAATCTTATTGAAATAAATTTATGCAAGATTATCTATAAACAGCAATTTCTTTTATTTGAGGTTAAAACCTCTTTCAAAAATTTCGTAGTAGAAGAGGACTTATGTTCCCATAACCTTTTAGGGTTAAGATTACTAAATTGTAAAAGTAAGCTGCCACGAGAGGTCACATATCTGTATAAATTGACAGTTTAAATTAATCTTACACTACTCGAATGTCTCATACGCAATCTACAATTGATGTGACACTATGTAATACAATGGTGGGATAGAGAATATAGTGAATAAGTCCGACAAAGGAAACTCGTGACTCATTAGTCTAATGAAAATTTTAACAAAGTAAGTAAATTTCTGCTTCAGTATAGCGTACTTTCAAAAAAATAAGGAAAAGTTAATTCAATTAAAATTATATAGAATACTGTAAAACATTTTAACATTAGTACCACTAGATGAATAAACTGTGGATCTAACTTTGAAACCTGTTGTTTCTCGACCTATAGGTGACGCTAGTAATTCCAATATATTCTTATCAAACTTATTTATTATCGAAAACTAAGAACGCCCATTAATCCTTACCAAATTCTGCGCCTGATGAAACTTCTTTTACCTTTCAAATGCTAAGTAGCTTAATTGCGAATAAAAATTTATTTCCGTTTCTCATTTTTAATCCGTAGTGGGTGAAATGGTGAATTAGTTGATTCCATAAGTGATGTAACGATTATTCCTGTACTAAGATACTTTGCAAAGAAAGCCTTATAGGCATATATCTCTACTGTCTTGTAACATACAATTATATTGTACCCAAAACTTATTTACCCATTCCTAATAGTTAACCTTAAAATTTAAAAACAACAAACAATTAAAACTGCGACAATATAACATTGTAGGTTATGTGCAAATTAAAAGAACAGGAACTACATGTACCATTCTTCAAAAAATTTGCCTCAAACATAGAATTAGGGCCTTTAATTATAAAGTCAATTTAGTGGTATGTGAAGAAGGGGAAAAAAGTGAAATGTTTCGATTTTTATACTTCCGAAGGAGGATGTCAGCATGCACTTGCATTTTTAATGTAGGCGCATCATAAAAGTATCCAGCTAGCGCCAACTGAAATTGAATGCTACTGGAAAAAATAAAAATTAACAGGTGCTACAAAAGAAACTGTTACGACAAAACTTTTGGTGTTGTACCTAAATCGTATACAACTAAACAGCAGACGAAATATTTTTTTTGAAGAGATGATCAAAGGTGGAAGAGGATTAGAGTGCTCGGCAAAAATTTTAAATTATTTTGATGACACTGTAGCTGGAGGTGGACCTAATAATTTAATTATGTATTGATTATTGCATTATTATATAAATTCTGATGAGTTAATAAGGAATTTTTAAAATTTTGCGAGACTGCAGTTGATGAGCAATCAAAACATTCTACAAATGCAAAAATTGAACAAAGTTCAAATAAACTGTGGTTTGAACCTCATTATAGAAGGAAAATACGAGGGCAACCTAAAATGTTTCCGGAATCGGCAAGAGATCGCGCACGATGGTTGTAGTGGATTCATTGGTCGCAAGGGCAACCCTTTTTATAGCAACTGTCAAAATTTCAGACATCTACTGTCAATAGTTATTGTTCAAGAATGTGTTTTATATTTCACACAAAATTTTGGGAATGAAAAAGCTTTCGACGCGACGGGTAATGTGTTTTCTCACACCGGAGCAAAAACAAAAACGGGTGACCGTTTCGGAGGAGTGTCTGGCCAAGATTCAACGCAATGCAAGGGATTTATTCATGCGTTTCGTAACTGTAGATGAGACTTGGATCCACCACTATATACCGGAGACCAAGGAACAGTCGAAGCAGTGGACTTTTCATCGACTATCTGCAGAAGAGAAGGATGATCATGAAATAATACTACAGCGATTTATTGTCCCGATTCGATGTAGTATTGAAGGAGAAACGGCTTTTTCACCACGATAATGCACCAGCTCATTCATCCGGCATCGTCGTGTCCAAATTGAATGAGTTGCGCTACGAATTAGTCTATCATTCTTCATATTCACCGGACCTAGCCCCCTGCGACTTCTTCCTATTTCTCAACCTGAACAAATTGCTGTCAGAAAAGAGATTTGACTCAAAAGAGAAGGGCAGATGGTTATTTTGCAGACCTTGAAATATCCTACTTTTCCGACTGCTTGAAGAGACTTTGAAAAAGTTCATTGATCTTCATCAATACCGTATTTTTCATGTCGATTACGGAAACATTTTTAATATATTATGTATATTCGGCAGCATTCTGTAAACTAGTGATGGTGTTTTAGGGAACAGTGTGATTGGTGTTTCCAAAATGTTCCAGACAAATGCAATGAAGCAATGATTATATTTGGAAAATACAATTCGCAATGAAGTGGAAAAACAATTAAATCTAAAAATAAAAATGTGTGAATTAATATTAAATAACCAGAATTTGGCGTTTCTCCCGATGGTATATCAAATGATGCAGTGTTTGAGATTAAATGTACATCGTCTTGAAAATCTGTTACTAATTATTAAAAAAAAAACGGTTACATATCTGCAAAGCACAATTACATTTTTACTCATAATGATTAGATGTGGATGAAAGGATAGTGGCTGTAAGCTAACCAAATCCCACCTATTGATTCACATGTAGTTTTAAGTTTATAGTAATTGTATATTGTAATGTGAATATGTGAATAATAATAATAATAAATATTATTATTTACAAATGGTAATGTTAAATTTTAAAGTTGATTATTTATGCGCTGCAGTTATTTCATTCGAAACCAATAACAAAATAGCAATAATTAAAATTAATTACGATGAAAATTATTTCATGTATATATTGGGAATGGCAAGGACATTTTGGGAAACATAGGTATTGCAAACAATTTATGAACATTAATAGTTCTATTATTTTTGACTGTAAATTTACTAAACCACATGCAACAATCAGCATGTAATCTAGATATTTTGTAAGTTTATTATTTACATAAGCATGAGGCTTTAATATTTTTTATTCCCGTACTACTGATAACCCTTTTTACATGAATACGTAATGATGCATATCTCTTGGTTTCCAATGCAATTTTTCCTATATATCATTTCATCGATTTGTTTAGAACCATGATCTGCTATCACAGAACAATTTAGTTTTAAGATTTTTAAGTAATCCAATTTTTTAACGGCTGCAACATCAGTTGTACGTCCTCCAAAACCTTTGAAATAAAGTTAATAAAACCAATTGATGTAATCGATATTAAATATTTAAAATGATTTGCCTTTTGTATTCTGACTAAGTAGCTGCATGCCTTATAGGAGAGTTGGGGTTTTTCATTTTTATTTCAAAACAGTTAATAATATTTTGAACAATATGCATGAAATGTTGATGGCAGAAGTTAATTTTTTGGTTTTCTGCCCAAGAAATATATGCATTCAAACAGAAACTGATTTAGGGGACTGTGTTCTAAAAGAATTTTGTAGCTTGACTGTGAGAAATACCGAAATCATCAGCTATTTTAAGGCATGGGAGGTTTATTCTTTTTTTTTCTTAAGTTATGTAAATGTGTTGTAGCTGTCGTTTTGCAGTTTTTACTTATAATAAAATGATAAAATAACAGTCAGTTGGTATTCTTAAATAAATTAAACACTTTTTTATATAAATTCAAACTACGTTCAATACAAATAGCACTACTTCATCAAGTCATAACTAAGGCTCGATGATGAACCACTGCCCTGATAATATGCAGAAACACTTGTAATAAAGAGGATCCACCTTTTAATAAAGGGGACATGCTTCTACTTGTAAATTTCTTAATCGGTTTTATTTTAATAATAATAATAATAATAATAATAATAATAATAATAATAATAATAATAATAATAATAATGTTTATTAACTACTAATTGTTTACAGAGATAACTGGTATAAATTTGACTTAGTTTTAAATCCACTATTTAATTTCACATTATATACGTATATAAGTTAATAAAACTTAGTCCCCTAAAGCATAGCTTGTCTGGGGCTTAGAAACAACGGTATTACTATATATTTAATAATAAATTAATAGTAGATTTGTTAATATACATATAATATACACGAATATATTCATATATACACACATACACATAATACATACACTTACACACGCAAATACTTAAAATTAAATTCCTGTATCGAAGAGAAATTTTTTAATTTTATTTTTGAATAACACCAGTGATTTTGCATTTAATATATCTTTGGGTATAGAATTAAGAAATTTTATGCCGAGATATTCACTTGATTTTTGACCAATAACTTTATTTTTCTTCGATACTTTATAATTATTTATGTTTCTAGTTTCGTAATAATGATCTTTTGTCGGTAGTAAATGTTTTTTCTTGTAAAAATTTAAACTCAGTACATAGAAATATAATTGTCTAATATCAAATAACTCTGCATCATTGTATAGTTGTTCCGATGAATAGGTGGGTTCTTTGTTTAAAATTATTTTCAAAATTCTCTTTTGTAGTAGTTCGAGATTTATCAAGTGTATATCACGCGCACTACCCCATCCAACAATACCATAAGATATATGACTTTCAATCAATGAATGATAAACTATTTTTATCTCTTTTAAGTTTAAAATATCTTTAAGAAATTTGATTTTGAAGGTTATACTTCTTAACTTTTTAATTACATAATGAATATGTTTATCCCACTTAAGGTAGCTATCAATTATAATTCCTAGGTATTTAGTGTTATCGACAAGTTTAATTTTAATTTCACCTAAATTTAGTTTTATTGTTATGTGTTGGTACTGTGGAATATTGCGCTGTAGATTGGTGAATGGAACCGCAACTGTTTTAGACAAGTTTACTGATGATAGCATATGATCAAACCAGTTTTAAATTTTAATCATGTCACTTTCAACTATATTCTTTAATTCGGTCCAATTATTCGCTTTATAGAACAAAACAGTATCATCCGCAAAACATACCAGTTCTGCTTTGCTGTTTAATGAAAATAGGCCATCCAAGTATATACTGAATAATAAAGGCCCTAATACTGTGCCCTGCGGAATTTCGCATTTTAAATATTGCGAGCTGCTAATAATATTACCTATTTTCACTGATTGACTTCTGTCTGCTAAGTAACTTTTAAATAAGGCATGCGGGGTTCCTCTTATACCGAAGTCATATAAGGTATTAAGTAGTATTTGGTGACTTACTGTGTCGAAGGCCTTAGCTAAATCTACAAAAATACCTATGGCTGGTATACCCTCATCAAGTGCATTGTAAATCTTGTTAGTAAAACTTTCTATAGCATATTGTGTTGATTTATTCTTTTGGAAAGCAAATTGCGAGGACGACAATATATTGTATTTATATAAGAATCTATCTAATCGATCTTTCAAAATCATTTCAAAGACCTTAGCAAAACATGTAATGAGCGATATAGGACGATAGTTTAATAAATCCGTTTCATCACCTGTTTTGTAAATAGGTAATATAAGTGCTGTTTTTAGTGCTGCTGGCACAATGCCCGAAGTGAAGATAATATTTATAATAAATGATAGTGGTTCCGAGATATTTTGAGCAATGCCCTTTATACTTTCAGCCTTTAAACCGTCATCTCCGACCGACTTTTTATTTTTCAGCTTATTTATTATTTTCATAACTTCCTCTTTGTTAGTTTCTACTAGATGAAATGAATTCAAGGTGGTCTTTTTTGGTGGATTATAGTCTGGATCTTGAGATATATTTGAAGCTAAATCAGTTCCTACGTTTATCATTGAACATTTGAACGATCTTATTTTTATCATGAATAATTTCATTATTATCACTTTTAACTTGACTTATTTGACTCTTCTTAGTTGAATTTGTTACTTCCGATATTACCGTCCACATGTTTTTTAAACATTGTTTGTTTTTATAAATCTTGTTTTTATAGAAATTAATCTTTGCTTGTTTAATAATATTATTTAGGTTATTTCTATACAATATATACTCCGTTTTCAATTGCAAATTCTCTGGATTTTGTTTCATTTCGAAATATAAGCTATTTTTTTTATTTATTGATTGAAGCAGTGCCCCTGACATCCACTGTTTTCTTTTTCGATTTTTATGATTGTTTTTTGTCATTGATGCGCATATGTTTATTTTCTCTTTTATTATATCAATAAATTTATTTGTAGCATGGTCTATACTTTCAGCCAAATATACTTCATTCCATGATAAATTTTTTAAAATACTATTTAATTCATGCATTTTTATATATTTTTTGTAACATACTTCTGGGATCTGACATTTAGTTAATTTGGTTCCGAAAATAATTTGAATTACTTGCGAACAATGGTCTGTTATGTTTATATATATAACCATCGGCAATATGTTTTCGCTTAGAGGGTATTGAGTTCGAATAAATATATGGTCTATGCAGGCATTTCCTCTGGTGGGGCTATTAATCAGAGATATAAATTTATATTCACTTAGGATATCCTGGTAGTTTGATGACTCTGGGGTAATTTTTGATATATCTATGTTAATGTCTCCTACTACAATAGTATTTGAACTATATATATTTGTTTTCAGATAGTTTTCAAACTCAGTTAGAAAGAAATTGATATCCGAAGATGGAGATCAATACAAACCCGTAACTTGAATTTGGGTACCATCATTCATAAAAAGTTTCAGTTCAATAATTTTTGTATTATTGAAATCAATAATTTTAAAGTTAAATTGAAATGAGTTTTTTATATAAACTACGACACCATCATTTTGATTAAAACATCCCTCATTGTATATAGAAGTATATTGAGGCATATTAAATAATGACATATCACCAATTCTCCAGGTTTCTGTTAAAACTACACAATCAAACTTTGTTCAGAACAATTTGTAATTCATCATAATTTTTTGATAAGCTCCTTATATTTAAGTGAAACAATGTAACATTTTTTACATGAGAATTAATTTTAAGTATTTGATCACGCTCATTAATATTTTGTAAAGCATATGTCTCCACCGTTTTGGGAATAACATCACGTATATACTGATCCATTTCAGATTACTTGTATTTAAACCCCTAAATATACTATACATACAATTCTAAAAAAAACAAGCTACACTTGTTACCTTCTTTAAATTACCGACATTGTCTGTTTGAATATATACATTTTTGAAGATTATTTGTCCAGTTTGAATATCAATTGTAGCACACATTATATCTGTTTGACAACTCTAACTAACACTTCTTCACATATTTGATAACCCTGAGTATTTTCTTGTTTTTCACCGCAATCTTGAAATTCTACATTTTTTAATAATTGTCCAACCATTTCCGTTTGAGCCCTTTTATTTGAGCCTTTTTTTGTGGTAGTGGCAAAAATATTTCCTGTCAGCCTGGCATTGGAACAATATTTTCCTTTATTTTTATTTATCTACTAACCAACTTCCATTTAATGTAGTTATTCAAGTCTTCTTCTAATTTAAAATATTGAATTAAAGTTTATTATGCACAATTTCAAAAAGCAGAGCTGAATATATCATCAATAAAATTAATTATGATAGCAAATTAAATCATTTGATTCTAAATTTAGCATCACTTCAGTCTGTTAAATACTGATAAATTGTTACACTTATTTTATTCTCAACTGTAGCGTCAACGATTCTTTTAATGCTCAATGAACGCCATATGAACTGATATGAAAGTTTGTAATAGACCATAAAGTAGATAATTATTTTCTGGCGATTTCGCGCCAACTTTAAATTTTTTAAATTTTATATATTTTGTTGTCCCTTCGGGATAATTTGGTTTTGTTTTATTAAACTTTATATGAGGCATTTGAAGTTAATTTTAAATTTAATTCCCAATTGTTGTTAAAGTAAACACACTTTTTACGAAAATAAATAAGAATCAGATTTCGTAGCGACTTAATTCCTAGCCCAATGCTCCCTAATATATATTGTTTTGATATTATGTATAATAGTTAGAGGGTATTGGACCAAAATAATATACACTATCGGTAGATGCACTGCACTTAATGGTCAGAAATATTAATAAATATCCTAAACAACTTCTCTCTACCTACGTAAAATACCTAGGCGTTACCGTAGATCAAAAACTGAGTTTCAAAAAGCACAAAACTTCTAACAAAATAAAAATTACTACAAGAGAGAAGCTATTCAGAAGCTCGGCATTAAAAAATCGGCATATCTATAAAGAAAAAAACCGTGAAAATCTACAGAAGCGATCTTCCCTAAGAATATTATCTAAAATTTTTTATCCCTTCAATCCTCTATATAATCTTTCCAACCAACTCCTATACTTATCAATGAACGTCTTTCATAACTAGTAAAGTAAAGAAGTAAGTAAGTAAGTAAAAAATGCACTATCAAATGTTTATTGTCGAATTGGCAGTTATTCCATATTTTGGCCATTTTAACCCTTTATAATTTGTTTATTGTGTTGACGGTGAACGCGTGTCGAAATTGTGTTTTTGTGTGTACTGGCGGGGTGGGTGCGTTAGTGGTGTTTGTGTTGGAGGTGGTGGCAGTGGCGGTAGTGGCAGTAGTTGGTTTATTATGAGGTCTTTTAGATTGTTGTTTTACCTCAGCAGCTGACGACGTGTATGCCGAGCTATCCGATTCCGATTGGCGTGGCCTTCCTCGTCCACGTTTCTTCGGGGTTTTAAACTCCTCTTCGGAGTCGGAACCCATGATGATGGGGTTGGTGTGAGTATTGGTGGAATTACCACTATTAGAACGATTGCACTTTTATAATACACACGGGAAATGTAGCGTTGAATATGAAAATTGTAAAACAAACTCTGGAGCGTACGTCTGCACAGTATGGCGACTAGTAAGCGAGTGCGATAAAGAATTATTATTATTATTTTTATTAAACAAGTGAAGGCAACAAAATAAATAAAGAAGCAAAGTTTAATTCACTTCAATTTAAATTACTCCAATGAAACTTAATACCAGTCGCATAAAGTTTCCTCTTAATTAAGGGTTTATTTACTAATTCATTGTTTATAAAAAATCCATGAAAATCAATGAAAATTTAAATTGCAACGCAGTTACGCTTAACAGATAACAATTCACGTCTAGAAATGTGCATTCGCCCGATTAGTTAATCAATTTGCTTCGCGTTCTATGCAGATACAAACAAAGCGAACTGCACAAATTGCTTCCGAATCGGTGAACACAGTAATTACTTGCTAAATGAATAAAATGAAATGCTTTTTTTTTGCTTCTTTGTAAAGATAATAACATTTTTATATAACTATTTTAAAACTTAAATTATTATTAAAAGTAATACTCAAGCAGAAATATTTAAAAAGACCTGTAAGTGTTTAATACTTAATTAGATTAGAATTAGATAATTTATGTTAAAATTTAAAATCAAGCGACATTTTATTAATTGTTTTAAAGGTTTTTTAAATGTATGTATTTTAGTTAATTTCAATCTTATTTTGCATGTTATTATTAAGTGTTTAATTAAGATTAATAGAAGATATTAACAATTTATAGGTGAGATTTTTAATTTTGATGAACCTCATAAGAGAGGATTTATTACAAAGGATTACCTAAATTAGATTATGTGTTGCATTATGGAGCAGTGCGGATCAAGATGTGCTATTTTCAGAAGAGGTACATAACATAATAATAGCCTATATAATGGTGAAGAGATTAAATCAGTTATTAAGCACGAATACCATGTGGAGGCTATATACTCAGATTTTCAAGGCTGTTAACCGGGTTTATGATATAATTTTATTAGCAAAATTAAAGTCCATTGGACTGGAAGGTAGTGTAATTGATTAGCGAAGTGGTTATTTGACTGGAAGATCCTAACAAGGGAAAATTAAAGATGTTTGTTCTTTACCGACTAAAGTTCCATCGGGCGTTCTTTAAGGCTTATATACATTATTTTAATTTTATTGGTCGAGCTCCAGAGCAATTTCTTCTGTTCGGTGAGGATTTAAATATACTTTGGGTAATCCATCTCGCCGAAAAAGGCAAACAGATGGATTTACTGGAAGCTCTGGGGTTCTCGAAGCGAAACGGTAAAGGTACCGAAAACCTACCCGAACCCTCTCGAGCATACATGCTCGGCTTCAGTATCCTCTCTAGAAGCAACCGATTTTCCTGAAATTTCCTCTAGCTCCCAAAATTTTGTGATAGTATTATTTAGTGGAAGTTCTGTAGTGAGGTAAAACGAATTATACTGAGTTGGTGGATTGCGACGGACCTTATCCATTAATACCCAACCGAACAACGTGTTCAGAGCAATAGGTGATGATTCATCCAACCCACGCAATTTTCCATCCAATAATACTGACGGAAAAACATCGGCACCTAACAACAAATCGATATGACCAGGCTTACCAAAGCTAGTATCTGCTAACTTTAGATTCATAAGATGATCATAGCATTAATTTGCATTTTGGGTTCGACTAGTCCCTTAGGCTTAATAATGCACGAAGTACTACCTTTGGGTGTGAGCACCTGCATTTGCGTTAAATCCTGAATAAGAATATTAGGGGATGACACTTTTAAGCCTAAGCGTTGCACGCACCGTTCAATAATAAAATTCGCCTGACTACCACTATCAAGTAAAACCCGCAAAGTCTGACTGTGACCCCCCGCATCAATTACATCTACCATAGCTGTAGACAATAATATGGTATTGTTTGTTAACGCATTAACGGCTAGTGTATTCACACTTTCCGATCCATTGGATGAATCAGATCCTTGTGGCGGATGTGTCTTGTTTGATACGACATGATTATTGGTAATTGCCTCGGGTTTGGAAAAGTACAACAATGTATTATGCTTATTACAACAAATTTTGCATGTTTTCGACTATGAACATTTTTTTGTGTAATGATTACCACGAAAACAATTCAAGCACAATTTCAACATTTTCACGATGATGAATCTCCCATCCGGAGATTTGTTCAAAAAGTTTTGACAAAGAAATAATTGATGATTCCCTTGACACAAAGCGCATGACAACGATGATGAATTAACTTTTGCTAGAAAAGCACAACGAGACGATGTGAGAATTGTATCAGATGAGTCTGAAGTATTAGTTACTGACAACTCTTGGAAGGTTGCTTCGACAGCACGACATTGGGTGTGCAAGAATGAAATTAACGATTGTAATGAGGGAATTTCCGTATTATTTTGCAAGGTAAGTTCAAAACGTTCTCTTGGTTTTGCATCTACTTTATGCAATAACAAGTCAAACCACAAGAAATCCTGAGTTTCTTCAACATTAAGCATTAAAGCCTGAAATGCGCTATAGTTTTCTATAAAACCGTTAACTGTTAGACGTAACGACCGAGAAGATGAATTTAATTTTAACGCATGGATAGCATTCAAATAGTTTTGAGCGATAAGACGCTTGTTCATATACCTATCATGCAATCATTTAAGCGCAACCTTGTAGTTAGCTGCTGTTAGTGATAATCCCTTTATATGCGACAGCGCTTCCCCTTTAAGTGAAGTTTGTAAATATTGAAACCGTTCAATATCCGACAATTATTTATTTTCCCCTATAAGCGCCGTAAACAATTCTATAAACGAGGGAAATGCACAAATATCTCCACTAAAGGAGGGGAGATCAATTGGCGGTAAACGAACATGACTGATGCTAGGAAGGTCTATTTGGTCAGCATCTAATTTGGGCACCCGCTTAGTTATTGCTTTGGCTTCAAGCGTCTGAGTTCTAATCACAAACTAACTCGTCGATTTCAATAACGGCTTTATCTAATTCATCCAATGACTGAGTGTCATAGTCATCAAGTTTAATTTTGCGATAAATTTCATTAAACCCTGCGAATTTCACAAAGCGCTTCAGTAGCGAACGAGGACGAAGGAGTACTGGTTGACGCCGGGACGCCTCCTATCATATGCCTTAAACGATTGAGTGTTGTTTTAGCGACACGAATTGCTTCACCAACGGTGGCCTTTTCTCGCTGCACCGAGGCACACAGGTCGAAATAAAGAACGTTTAATGAAAATAATGAACGCGAATATTTTAACGCGCCGGTTGTTATCGCGCGCCGCAATAATGGAATGAACAGCAAATATTATATATTTGCACGAGCATAATTAATAAACAACAAAATAATAATACGAATTCTCCACAGCCGTGCGAGATGTAACGACACAAAAACACGCACGAAAGAAACGGCACTATGGAAAATTGCCGATTTATTATTAATTAAACCGATAAGTTCTTTCATAAATGAGCAACCAATCATATTCGTCCATTTTTGACAAACGCCGCATGCTACTGAAACTTAAGACGGCAATGTCACCGAGAACTGATAAGCTCCCTAGGGAAATTATAGATAATCTTCCGGCTGTCAAGTTGACATTTATACCATATTCGCAGTTGCCCTTGAGTTAAAAAATACAATCGATCTGTCAATGTATAATCAAGTCCGACTGAATCACGCTTCGGTATAGAATGTGATGAAGCAATTAGTTAATAGAAAAAACGACACTAGAAAACACGGTTAAAAGTGAATACTTACGGAGGCCCTTAGAGCACTTTTGTGAGGTTAGGAAATACGAATTAAATCATAACCGCCAAATTATGACAAAATACGGAGCGATACGCCAGAGATACCAACTTATACGCTTAATCATTGTTCTTTCAAAAATTGTATAAATTAAGTTATTAAGTTTTTCAAGAACTTATCTTACCGAATGCCCCTCAGGGAATGATAAATACACGATAATTTTGACTAGTTCCCTCAAGTGTGTTGCTTCAAGTAATTGGCCCTCCGCCTGACGGCGTCGGGCAATTACTAAGCAACACACTTTCGGGTAGTCAAAATTATCGCGGAGTATCATTATTGCCCTTAAGACATTATTAGTTTCCCTATATAGTATACAACGTGTCCACGTAAGTATGCAACATATGGGAAACTTTTTTATTATTAATTTCTCAGAAAATTGTATTCTTTATAAAAATTGGTGCTTAATCTTAAACATAGAAAAATGACAAAACAAGTGACATTCGATGGTGTAATAGCAAGATAATGAACAATTTTTATAGCTTTTGCACTTTTTAAGCGAATTTTATCAAGTATTCTTAGTTTTGGAGTATCTGTAAAAATGATGGCAGAGCGATTAACCTTACACGACAGAACAGAGTTGGTGCTACTCTCACGTCATAGTTTAATATTTAAATGAACAATGTAATGAGAAATGGATTGGAAGGCATTCAAAATTTCCATGGCCTGCTTGCTCACCCGAAATAAATCCATTGGTTTTAAATAGAGTTTATTTTGAAAGGCCTTTTGTATTGAAAGGGAAGGGAATCACATCTAGTGATTGTTATTCAATTAATAATATCGTTAAGGTTGTTAACTTCAAAGAAATTAAATCTTTAGTTGATTAAAACCGTAAGTCATTTGTTTTGTCTTTTTTGTATGTTTAAGACCAAGCACCAACTTTTATAAAGAATAAAATTTTCTGAGAAATTAATACAAAAAAATGGTGATGTGGCCATCATAGTACTTTCCCTATATTTTTCTCGAAAACTACAAGGTTTACGTAACATCACCATTTTATCTGA
Organism: Ontholestes murinus; assembly: GCA_963969525.1. Lineage (NCBI taxonomy): Eukaryota > Metazoa > Arthropoda > Insecta > Coleoptera > Staphylinidae > Ontholestes > Ontholestes murinus. Next base: position 53,092,736 of record OZ018391.1, read on the forward strand.
TGATTACATCGACGCATCCAGCAAAAGGTTTAACGGCTATGATATGATTCGGTTAGAAGGACCAAATGTATTTTTTATATGAGCGCCTACAGAGCGCTGATTTAATCAACTTTTTTGGTAGCGGTAGCTGTGCTGAGCTGCAACGGCTGGCTTGGTATGTTACGGCTTTCGGAAAATGGCTATCTTCGTGCACGTGTTCTGTGGATTTTCGCGTTTGTTTCGCTTGCTGTCTTGCACACATCTATGCCCGTGGAGCACCGAGTCACCACTTTTTTTCGCGCGACACTGTCCAATAAGCGCGCACGATTATTCAAAATAACAAATATCAAGAAATACATTTGATCCTTCGTATGGGATGAAATATTACAGATAAACTGCAATTGTGCCAGACTTCGGTGTACAACAGAAGATTTGAAGATGAGAGAAATCTGTGCCCAACAAAATGCACGGCGCCTGGCTATTTGCAAAAAAATGCTTAAACGATTGCGAAACGTTATGTATGAAATGCACGCTTATTATTATTTTTTTTGATGCTAAAGACCTATTCGACAAAGAATTTAAAGGATCGAGCCACCGCGTCCGTCCAGACATCAAAGACGATTGGGCTGTTCACTGTCACAATGCTCCTTTCACACGTTATTCGCCGCTGCCGAAGTTTTGACTAAGTTCAACGTGTTATCACTGCTATAAGCTCTCAACAACAGCGTCCTTAGTCTCAGCGACTTTTTTGTTCCTTTAGATAAAGAAAGACCGGAGAGTTCTGGCAGCTTCGATTAGGTCCCTTAACAGCCTTGTGTGCGAAGACTTTCAAGAAGCCGACGAATAATGGAAAAACGATGATAACGGTGTGTTGGTGCCCAAGGCTCATATTTTCGAAAACGTTTAGATCTCTGATTGAGGTTAGAGATCCTTTTTTTTCCTGACGAGGTGGTGTCGCTTAGCGTCCCTGCGCTGCGGTCTCCGTGGTCTTTTTTACTCCTTTTGAACTCCTTTTTCTTCTAAGAAGTCCAGAAGTTTATGTTTATTCCTTAGCTGTTCTACAAGAAGCATGGGCTTCTCCAGTTTCGCCTTGCGTTCTTGTTTGTATGCTTCGCAAGTGTACAGTAGGTGTTGGAGAGTTACCTCTTCTTCCAGACATCCACGGCATAGGGGGCCTTTCTCAATGTCCATCCTATGTTTGTGCTTATTCAGGTCACAGTGCCCAGTGACTAGTCCTGTTATTTTTATTAGTTTCAATCTGCTCAGTCTAGACAGCTTCAGCATGCTGTCAGGTACCGGACCATCTAGGAAGAGTCTCCATTTTGGTTTTGCCATGCCTTTTTGTGCTCCTCTGCTAACTTGCGTCGGATTATTTCCTTTCCGGTTTCATGGGGTATACCGAACGCGGGTTCAGGTCCTATGAATTCACCTGCTGCTTCTTGTTTAGCCAGCAAGTCGGCCCCCAAGTGTCCAATAATTTTTTGATTCTTGGGTATCCATACTAGCTGTGTTTTTATTGTTGTCGCCAGTGCGTCCAGTCTGTTTATGCAAGTCATGACCAGTCTGGACTGCACTATCGGCGAGGCTAGCGCTTTTATGGCTACCTGGCTGTCTGTCATAATGGTAATTGATCCTTTGTTAAGTCCCGACTCCATTACGTGATGAGCACACCAGTCAATTGCGGCTATTTCAGCTTGGAAGAGCAATCGCGAATTGGTTGCTCCGGTTGCAGCCTCCATAGATATCAGCCCTGATTTATTTAGTATTTTTGCCCCGTCTGTGTACCAGATAGTTCCTTTACTCGTACCCGGGTATGTTCCATTTTTCTATTCCCTCCGCTGTGGTATGATCGTTTTAAATTTGCGGGATGGGTGTACGATTTTAGTGAAATCGGACCTCGGAGGCACTTACTTCGTGGTACATTTCAATTAAATAAATAAACTATGTATAAGTTTTTAATAATAACTGTTTGATCTAAACTGCAGTCACTAATAAATAAACAGGTGATAAATAAAACACTTGGGTTTTGAGAATTTACACAATTTAATGTCGATGCACTGCGACAATTGTTTCGCCACACAGTGGCTTCATCAGGCAGATGATAAATTGTGTAAATTCTCAAAACCCAAGTGTTTTATTTATCACCTATATAATGGAATTTCACCAAGTAAAAGCCTCATCAATCCAATAATAAATAAACAGTTTGCTGTACAAAAATTTTAAATATATTTTATATTCTAAAATCAGTCTTGCAATTTTGTAAACACATCATATATATGACGCAAAATTTGGTTGCTGAAAGGACTTCTTTCTCAGCTACCCTTCTACATAAAACAATAGCTGGGTTGGTTTTACGATACTATTTATTATCTAGTTACCTGGTATAACAATCTCAAGTGGTATAATGGTTATAATGATTGTGTAAAGAGAAAACTACAGTAACAAAAGTAGAACCCATTATATAATTAAATTTGTAATAAGAATTCCGACAGCACAAAACATTTTTTGCTTATATTTTCCTTAAATGATAAGATGATTTCTAAGGATTATGATTAGTTAATAAAGAAACAAATAAAAAGAATTGCAACAAAAGTATTAGCTGAGATAAATATTAGAAAGAACAAGAAATGATAATAATAATAATAATAGGCCTTTATTTTCATAACCAGACTTAGATAAATAAAATATATCGAAATAAACATAAATAGAGAGACTTACAATGTGCCAGTTCAGTATATGAAATATAAAAAACTTCATGTTCTTCCACTGGAACCTTGATATAGCTAAGTTAGAAATCACACATGCATATGAACCTGTAATCAATACTTTATTACCTCTTTATTACTGAATTCTTATTGTAAAGTATGGTAATTAATAATAAAGTTTACAGATTGTCCCCTTTATGTTCAATACTGTCACTAACAGAATTTATTTTATACGATATTTAATTCAGTTAAGTCCAGCGAATATGTACATTGATCGCTATCCTTGTTTTGACGTTATTCTTTATAACGTGTGTGTATACTGTGGTTTGTAGATGCATTATTTTGTGAATAAAGAGATATTATTATTATTATTATTACCTTTTGTCAAATGAAAAATAAAATAATAAAATAAAATAAAAAGTGACACTGAAGTACTTGGGTAAATTCAATGCTCCTAATGAATTGTTGCTGCTTTTTCTATTCTAATATAACATAATTATAATTTTACATATGAATGCTAATGACATCAAATTTTCATTTATCTCTAGCTTAATGCAGTAGGGTACATATTAAGTTTATTTATTTTATTACGTTTTATTTTTCATTATTTTGAAGTGTCAAGAAAAAAAATTATTATTCCAATCAGAACTGTAAAACTTTTAAAGAAGAGGGTACAAAAGTAAATTACGTTAATGGCGCTTGAATTTTCATTGTCGTGTCGTGCGTGCCAGCACCTGTGAATTTTATTTGAAGAGACTCTTCGTATTTGAGTCACGAAACAGACGATTTTATATCCTTTACCCAAAAGGAGATCACCTCTTAAGTGTACTTTAAATTTCGAAAGAAAGTTTTATTTCTATTTGGGAACTTTTTTATTTTACATATATTATTGAAACATATCACAACATAAAAAATATTATTTACTTATTAAATAAAACGAATGTTTTAAATGTAAATGAATAAGGTGTATACTTTGATCTTATTTAAATTCTCTTTATTGACGGGAATTGAGTTTTTTCTATCATAAAATTATGGAGAAATAAATTGTTAATAGCTGTACTTAATATTTTATATATTTTAATAAATACCTAATTTATAATATATTTTTAAATCTATTAAAAGATAATTGGCGAACTTTATCATGAGGTTAATGGAGTTGTATATACCATAATTAGTCGGGTGGTAGGCCAGACGAAACAGCGGTATATGGTATGTATGAATAATCTGTGCAGTCTTTAAACAGTTTATATAGTGTCTCTTGTGTGCTACGCTCATTTAGATTAATGTAGTTAAATCCACAGTGGTGTATATTTAAACGGAGCTTGAGGGTTAATTCATGTTTAACAACTTAAATCTCATTAGGGGTAGTTATATCGGTGATAGCAAAATGCGGGGCGACTGTTTTTGAAGTAAACTTTCTAATATTTTATATTTATTTAAGAGAATAAAACAATGAATTTATTTATTGAAATTAAAACAAATTATAGATCCTGTTTGTTATTAATTAAGAATTAAGTGTTTTTTTTCATTGTTTATTTTTACACAAAAGTTTATTATATTTATTATCGATAATTTTGTATTCTATTATTATAGTTATTTATGTACCTAGTCAGTAAAGTGATACTTTATTGAACGAATCTGAGATTATAAGCCAAGTGACACTTTACTGACGTGGTGCGAACTTTTATCGCTAACCGTAAACATTTATAATTTAAAAATATTAACATATCAAACTTGTCACATTTTCATATGACAAAATAAACAAAACGTAAACATTGTAACGTTAAACTTCGCACTTTCATCGTAGGCAACCCAACAAACCCTATTTAGTTTTGATATGAACAATTTTTCGAATTTAATTAGTTTATCGTCGTCGCATAACAGAGTAAAATGTCATTTTATTAATGTCCCTTTATTCGAATATTTGTATATCAGCTTGTATTTTCTTAAAAATTCGACCATAGATAATGATACTTATCATTCCCCTCCCACTTTTGTATCTTCTTCGGAGCGCGTCACGTTTTCCGTCTTTTCTTTTTGGTCGTTGATCTTCGGGATCGCTGGAACTGGTGACCAATAGTGTAAAAAAGTAGCTCAACGTTAATTCAATTATTTTTATTGAATTTAACCGATTATCGGGATTTGTTGCGCTACGTAATTAGTATTTTGTTCTTCGTATATTGAGGAGCGCAGCGCGCTGAAGAACAAAATTATCGTCTAGGACGGAGAAGTAGTTTTACATTTGTTCGTTTCATCCACGTGGCGTAAGCTAGCAGAAAGGTAATGTAAAACTTCTCTTCCCAATACAACATTACATCTGGGGGCCGTTACCGGCGTTTTGGGTTCCGTTTTTCGACCCATCAACCTCCGCAGGACGGCGATCACATCGGCCGAGGGCCTTTCAGTTTCTTACCACACCGGAAGTCACCCCCCGTGTCGCCAGGAAGATTCTGTTCCGGAGAGGAGAAGCGAAACGGACAGATAAGTTGTTTTTTTTAAAATCTATTACGACTCATATGGAAAGGTTTCGCATAAGTGTTATTCCCTTTGGACTCGGTTAGGCGGTTTAGTCTGCGGAATTAGTTTATGAGTATTTTAAACCTCTACGTGAGATATTGTTGATCTTTTATACCTTCAGTTTTGCTTGAAATTCTGTTCAAGTTAACTTTTCTTTACCCTGCAAGGGCGAAATTAATCTCCTTCTGTTCCATATTTGTGAAATTGTCATTATTATAATCATTACTATTATTATTATCATTATTATTACTGTTATTATCAATAATTTTGTTATAATTATCACTAGTATTATTAATATTATTATCATTACTATTATAATTCCTAATATCATTAATATAATCCTTATTTCCACTATTGAGATTGGCTATTACCCTTATTAAAAATACCTTACTACAATTATTATTATATTTACTTTTATTATAACAGATATTATTGCTAGTATTAGGATCCTTCTCGTTATTAAACGCCTCGTTATTATTATCGGTATTATTATTGATATTTTTTTTGTTGTTCATTACCATCACTATTTTTTTTTTTTTTTTTTTTTTTTTGTGCGGCATCGACTACTGGGGCCATTAGCCGCTATTCTCTTTTTATATAATAATAATACTCGCCTAGTTGGTGTAAAATGCCAACTAGGCGAGACGGACGAACACAAAATAAATTAACACATAGAAATAAAATCAATGTCGGGTGTAAATGGCCTGACACCAGAGGGACAATACAAACACAAAATAATAAAATCACTCGACCTAGTTGGTGTAAAATGCCAGCTAGGCGAGACGGACATTTACAAAATAAATTAACATATAATTAAAATAACGACTAGGGACAAACAGTATAAAATCACTCGACCTAGACCAGCTAGGCGAGACGGACAGTATACAGACATTCAAGATAAAAACTCCACCAAGTTGGTGTAAAAGGCCAACATGGTGGAGTGACGACACACAAATTAAAACTTATAACTAGATACTAAGATAAAACTTAAAACTAAATAAAAGCAATAAAACCGTTGTCGGGGGTAAAGTGCCCGACAACAAAAACAATACAAACGAATACGATAAAATCACTCGACCTAGCTGGTGTAAAAAATAAACAACTAGGTGAGACGGACAAGATACAAACATCAATGATAAAGAACAACTCCACCAAGTTGGTGTAAAAAGCCAACATGGTGAAGAGACGACACACAGAATAAACCTTAAAGCTAGACACTAAGATAAAACTTAAAGCTAGATAAAAACGACAAAACCGTTCTCGGGTGTAAAGTGCCCGACAACAAAAACAATACAGAACGAATACGATAAAATCACTCGACCTAGTTGGTGTAAAAGGCCAACTAGGCGAGACGGACGTTCACAGAATAAATTAACATAGATAATAAATTAACAAGAAAAGACGATGCACAACAAATTAAAAACTGCTCAGCACAGTAAACTGGTCCTTACAGTACCCCTAAATTCTGCGTAGAAGTTCTGTCGCTTGCAGAAAAGCAACGACAGTTTCTACCGACAAAACAGAATTGCTCAAATCGTACGCTACATTACTTCGGAGCTTCAGCCGTACACGTTGACCTGTGTAGGCTGCACATTCCTCGATTATATGCCTCACCGTTAGAGGGCTGTGACACGTGTCGCATGTGGGTGCTTCGTCACCGGTCAGGAGATAAGAATGGGTCATGTTGGTATGACCCATTCGTAGGCGGGTCAGAGCGACCTCCTGTCTCCTACTTAGTGTGACCGGTGACTTCCATGCTGTCACAGAGAGTTTTACAGCTTTGAGCTTACTCTCGAGGCTCTCCCATTCCCTTTGCCAAGCTTTGTTGACTAACGCCGTAACGCCGACCTTGACATCGTCAGGCCGACACATGGCGTAGTCAACATGATCCGCGAGAGCTGCCTGACGGGCAGCTCTGTCTGCAATCTCGTTGCCTTCAATGCCGACGTGTGATGGCACCCAGACGAAGACAACATGCTTGCTAGTGAGTTGCAGATTGTACAGAACAGAAAGGATGTTCTGTACGAGCGGATCATTGCTTTGGCTGTCGGCTATACTTTCTAGGGAAGAGAGTGAATCAGACAGAACGAGGAATGTACTACTGCTAGACATATCGCAGTAGTGGAGCGCTTTCAATATTGCGTATAGTTCGGCAGTATATACGGTGGACAGAGGATCTAGCGACCACGAGTGAGGAGTGGAGTCAACCACAAAGGCTGCTCCTACTCCAATGTCGGTCTTAGATCCATCCGTATATATGCAGCAAGAGTCTGTAAATCTGTTAACGAGTTCCATTAGTTTCACCCGAAAAATTGCCGGCGTCGTTTCGTGCTTTTGATCGTTTAGCAACGACAGAACTATGTGTGGTGTGGGTATCTCCCATGACGGTACCTCACACACACCCACCGGCTGTATTTCGGGTAAATGGAACTCAAGACTCTTGCGGAACTCGCGCGCTCGGACACACACCGGCCTTGTGACTGACGGTCGCAAGGCGTATTTACGATAAGTCTCTGCTCTGTTAAAACAATTGAAATTGATGTGTTTCGGGTTACTACGTACAGACGCTTCGTATCGCAAAGCGAACCGAAGACGTCTGTACTTTAGCGGTAGTAACCGGGCATCACAGCAGAGACTATTCCTTGGTGTGGTCCTAAAAGCTCCTGTAGCGTAACGTATACCTGCATAATGTATCGAATCTAGGACTTGCAACCACGAATTACGAGCAGCGGAATATACTGCACACCCGTAATCAAGCCTGGACAGAACCAGAGCCTGATACAGCCGCAGCAAAACCTCTCTGCTCGCACCCCAATTAATGTTTGAAAGGCACCTAATTAAATTAAGTGCCTTTTTACACCTCGTTTCAAGGTCATTAATATGGGGACGGAAAGACAGAGTCCTGTCGAATATTAGTCCTAGAAATCGATAACTGTCGACACATTGAATAACAGAACCATTGATGCGTAGACTAGGCTCCCTGTGTGGCTTTCTCAGGCGATAAAAATGGACACACGCCATCTTTGTCTCTGAAAATCGAAAACCACACGAGCCAGCGTCTCGAACGATGTTATCAATGCTCCTCTGCAATTGCGTACATATAGCCGGGATGGTATCTCCGGCCATGTAGATTGCGAGGTCGTCGACATACAGGCACGTTTTTACGGGGGTACATACGGAAGTTGCAATATCATTTACCGCAATAGAGAAAAGGGTTACGCTAATGGTAGAGCCCTGCGGTATACCGTTTTCTTGTACGTGGAGAGAGGAGACAGAATCTCCTACACGTACTCGAAAACTCCGGTGCGACAAAAAGGACTGGATAAATAAAGGCAGATGGCCTCTCAGTCCCCACCGATGCAACTTCCTCAGAATGCCATGACGCCATGTCATATCATACGCTTTTTCCAGATCGAAAAACACCGCTACTAGGTGCTTTCTCTCCAGAAAAGCGTTTTGAATGGCATTACAGGAAACGTCGGCGGCACTACTTAATAAATTATTTCCAGGGGATAACGCGGATAGTGACAGTGATGCACAAAGGGTAATTCGCGAACAGGCGACAAGGGTAACAGGGGGCGAGAATGACTGCGACCTCACACACGAAGAGTTAGATAGGGCAATTAAAGGGATAGGCGCGAAAAAAGCACCGGGACGCGATAAATTAACAATTGACATAATCAAACGGGCGATGGGAACGATAGGCGCGGAGATTTTTGAGTGTATGAGATCATGCGTGAGGGAAGGTGTCTTTCCAGCTTGTTGGAAAGACACGGATGTTAGGTTAATTCCGAAAGCGGGGAAAGAGGACGTCGCGGACATGGGGAGCTACAGACCCATATGTCTGCTTCCCTGTCTCGGGAAGATCTTGGATGATATTCTAATCAAACGCATTGAGTATCATCTCGAGACAATCGGCGAGGCGGCCCCTAATCAATATGGGTTTACCAAGGGAAAAACAACGGTACACGCGGTCAAAAAGGTAATAGATTTTGTTAACGAAGCGAAACGGGCAGGGGATTACAGCGCGGTCATTTCTTTAGATATCGCGGGGGCGTTTGACCATGCGTGGTGGCCAGTCATTATAAACGAAATGGGGAGAATGGGCGTGTCTAGAAACATAATTAAATTAGCAAGGGATTTCTTAGAAAATCGCACAGCGCGAATAGATTACGCGGGTCAATCGGTAGAAAGAGAAATAGAGAGAGGTTGTCCGCAGGGATCGAAATCAGGACCGGGGTTTTGGAAAATTGTGCACGCGACACTTTTAAGGAAAGCAATTCCGGAAAATTGCGAACTAATTGCTTTTGCCGATGATACTGTACTTCTGGCACGGTCAAGACTGTATAAGGGACTTAAAAACGTGGTTAATTCAGCTTTGGAAATAATTGACAAATGGGGAAAAGATGTTAAACTCAAATTCAACACGGAAAAAACGACGGGACTTTTCTTTGGGAAACCAAAACAAGCGAGACCAAACTTTAAAATGGGAGATACATTTGTTCATTGCGCGGAAAGTATTAAATATCTCGGAATAGTTATCGATGAAAAATTAAGCTGGCGGCAGCATGTCATATATATCTGTAATAAAGCGCGAAAAATTTCACAACAACTGAGGGTGGCATGTAAATTAACGTGGGGATTAACTAGGGACGCGATGCGGACAATCTACCTGGGCGCGGTCGAACCGGCTATCACGTATGGAGCGGCAATATGGGGAAATAATTTAAAATCGAGGGAAATTAAGAACTTACGATCGGTACAAAGATGCATGTCAATAGGCGCGGCAGCGGCATACAAAACCGTTTCAGCGGACGCGGCATTAATTATTGCGGATTTAATTCCGATAGAGGAAAAGATTAGGGAAATAAGCTTACGATGGCAGACGCGAAACTCAGGGGTAATAGCTCGCGAAGAAGGGAATGTTCAAATAGAAAAGAGAGGAGTAGTTCATAGACATCCAACTGAGAAACGCGGAATAAATTTCGACATAGTAGACGCGGATTTTGAGGCGGAAAATTTAATTTACACAGATGGGTCAAAATCGGAACATGGTATCGGAGCGGCCATTGTAATATATAAAAATGCCGAGGAACAGGAATTCGTTAAATTAAAACTAGGCGCTAAATGTACAGTCTTCCAGAGCGAATTAATAGCAATAAGAGCCGCGGTCAATTATATTACACAAAAGGAGAATGGTGTGTGGCACATAATATCGGACTCTAAGTCGGCACTTCAAGCGCTTAGATCGATGCGAAAACCGACTGAATTAATGGTAGAGATAGAGCGAAATATTTGGGAGGCGCGAGGGAAAATAATAATATTCCACTGGACGCGGGCACACGTAGGGAACACGGGCAACGAAAGAGCGGACGAACTCGCGAAAGAAGCCACGCGGAAAATAGGAACATGTGACTACGACAGAGCACCGTTCTCCTATGCAAAACGCGAAATTAGGAAAGACGCGATAGCTAAATGGAATAACGGGTGGGCAAATTCGGTAAATGGGCGAGTAACGTTTAACTTTATTAGATCAGTTGAGGAGAGGCGGGAAATTTTAGAACGGATTACACCGGAAATTACGCAACTACTAACGGGACATGGGAATTTCGGTAGCTATCTTAAACGAATAGGGAAAACGGATTTGGAAGACTGTACATGCGGCAATGGGATTGATAACGCGGAACACGTTATGTTTTCATGCGAATATACACGGGAACAACGAAACAAGGCGGACTTAAATTTAATCTCAGTTGGACTTAGGTGGCCAACTAATTACGACGAATTGACTAGTATTAGGCGCGAAAGTAGATTTTGGAAAACGTTTAGTGTATTTGCGGGATCAATTGAAATACTAAAACTATAGGGCTGGGCTAAATTGATTTGCTGTTGGGGAGTTGTCTGTGCGTGCGGTGTGAGGAAACAGAATCACTTAAATACAAATGGCAGGTTATAAATTGATGAGGGAAACGGGCAGCGAGAGAGAAAAACTTACCACACTGAAGAAAGAAGAACGAAGAGTACCAAGAGAAGAGGACGTTCCATCGCAGAAAAGGATCACACGTCGTAGAAAAAAGAAGAGGACGCCTCGTTGCAGAAGAAAGGAAGAGGACCACCAAGACGATGACCAGGAGGACCAGGACGAAGAGGACATGGGAAGTGGCTAGTAGCGTCAATTAGCGGAGTACTTACGACCGGAACACGGAAGGCTCCTGTGCAGACGGCATAATTCTTTATTTTCTTTTATTTTTCCATTCTATTATTATTTCTCTGTTCTATAATCTTTCTCTGTCTATAATTTTCCTTCTTGTTTAGTGACGACGATAATTTAGCGGATAATTTGCATGTTAGCGTATAAGAGTAGACTAAGGGGAGTGGGTGAAATAAATAAACTAATAAAGGGAATTCTGTCATCTAATTATAAGCGGGGATATGTGTGTATGTATGTATGTATGTGTGTATGTATATATGTATATATATGTGTATGTATGGATGTATTTACGTGTGTGTATGTATATGTATATATATATAGGGTGGAATAAAGATTAACAAGACAGGGGAAATTTATTTCAAACCCAATGACCTACGGGAGGGTAGTCTAAGCTAGTTGTAATTAGTTTTAAGATGCTATACAAATGTAATGCATAATAAATAAATAGGCATTCTCTAAGCAGACCAGATGGTCAATAGTGGAATGACGTTTCCTAAATCCAGACTGGTAGGGTACGATCAGTTCTCGCGACTCGAGAATCCATACCAGTCGGCTATTGACCATTTTTTCAAAAACTTTACTCAAGCAGCAAGTCAACGAAACCGGGCGATAACTAGAAGCAAGATTCGGATCTTTTCCTGAAGAAGAGGCACAATAATTGCTTCTCTCCATAGCTCCGGATATTCCCCTTTCTCCCATATCACATTGAAAAGTGACAAGATATGGGATTTGGATTCGTATGATAGTTTTTGTATCATTTTGTAGGGGATATTATCCGGGCCAGGAGAGGAGTCATTGCTAGACCTAAGTGCCTCCTCTAACTCTTCCATTGAAAATGAATGGTTATAATTAAGATCCGAATCTGTGCAAAAGTCTAATGGGGCTTCTAGTTCATTTTTCCTACGCAAGAATTCATGTTGATAATTGGAAGAGCTACTAGTGCTGGAGAATTGTACTGCCAGTGCTTCCGCTACACGACAAGGTTCCGTGATTGTGTCAACGCCATCATACAGGCTAATGATGGACGGTAGCCTTTGTCCGCGGATAGCATGTACTTTTCTCCAGACTTCCGTGACTGACGTGTCACTTTTCATTGAGTTCACGTAGCTCTTCCATGAGTCGTTTTTAGATTCCAAAATCTTGCGGCGGGCCACAGCCCGCTTTCGTTTAAAAACGATAAGATTTTCTTGCGTAGGATTTCTTTTGTAGACATTAAATGCCCGTTTCTTCTCTGCGATAACTCGACTAACCTCAACGTTCCACCACGGGACGGAGGATTTACTAGTCGAGCCAGAGGTACGTGGTATAGACTTTTCTGCTGCTTGAGTAATGCTGAGATTAATATTAAAAAGAGTGGAACCAATATCTTCTGAGTTTACGGGAAACCTGACCTCGTTCCGAAACTTTTCCCACTCCCAGTTGCCATCTGGGAGGTAAACGTTGCATATCGTTAGAGCTATCGGCGCTTTGATGATACATGCTACGGCCTGAAGATCAGTTCTTAATGGCAGTTGCGTATAAATACATCCTTCCCGTATTAGTATGCCTACTCCCCCCCTTGAACGATGTTGTGGGGCCACGTCTTCCCTAAGGATGTTGTAGCCCCTTAACGAGAACTGTTGTTCTGGCTTAAAGAGGGTTTCCTGTAGGCACACACAGAAAGGATTGTATTCGCGCAGAATGATCTTCAGTTCGCCGATATGCGATATGCAACCACGGCAATTCCACTGGACTATTTGTTCCAACTCTTTTAAAGTGTATAAAATTTAGAACAAAGACAACAACACGATCGATAAAATTTAATTATAGACTTAACACAGACTTCACAGATAGATTAAAAAGACATTTTCCGGTGCTGAGAACCGGACTCAGTATTCGGTTGATTGTTATCTGACCCAGAGGTGTTGGCCTTGACTTTCCTTGCCTTCCCTTTGGGCCATCCAACAGGTCGCTTTGCCTGCTGGATTAAAGTTTGTTTTTCACTCTCCGATTCGGAGAGTGACTGTTGCCTCCCTGTTATCCTCCTGATACAGGAGTTCCTTGTAAAATGTTTGTTTGTTTTGCAGATGTTTGACCAACTGCAACCACATTCACATTTCTTTCTTTTACTTGCGATAAACCCCCTACGCTGCCCATGATATCTCCTAGGGCATTCTTGACCGTTTGGGTGACAATGTGTTTTAATATCGGTGTTAGTTCCGATATGATATTTTCTATTTTGAACTCCTTCGTTGTGGCTTGTGCGTACGACACTGTGGGTACTGGAGGTTTTGGGACTGACAGTCTCTTCTTCGCTTCAAAGTAAGTTAATTTTTCCTTCGTTCTTAATTCCTGTATGGATCTTTCTAGTATTAGAGAAGGACAGTCCCTGAACCTGGCGGAGTGGTTACCACCACAGTTTATACAGGTAAACGGCTCTATACATTCGCTTCCTTCGTGCACGGGTTTTCCACAGGTACATATTGCTGGACTTTCACATCTGGATGCTGTGTGTCCAAACTTTTGACACCTGAAGCACCGTAATGCACTTGGAATATATTGCCTAACCTCGAGACTTTAAAAGGCAATATTTATCTTTTTTGGTAAGGTTGTAGTGTTAAACGTTAAAACAATAGACGGCGTGTTTATAAGTTGACCTTCGCGTTTTGTCTTAATCCTTCTTATCTCTAATACGTTTTGATTTCTTAGGTCTTCCAAAATTTCTTCGTCACTACAATCGATTAGATCTCTACAGTAGATAATTCCTTTAGAGTAGTTTAGGGATTTATGCACATTGACGTTAACATCATATTCCAAAAATTTCGGGAGTTTTAGCATTTTAATTGATTGCTTATCTGTTAGGATTTCAATCATTAGACCCTCCCTAATTTTTTTTATCATTCTTGTTCTTCCAATTATCTGTTCTACAAATTTCGATATGGCGAACGGATTAACCTTATCGAAATTCATTCCGTCACTCCTCTTAACAATGAAGAAGCAAGGCAAAGGTGCCGACGCTTCTTTATTAATTGGTTGGGAACTTCGCGTGTTCCCAGACGCCGCGTCATTTTTTTGTGAGGTTGACTCCTCAGGTGAGTTTTTATTAAGAGATCCCATATGGTTCCCACGAGTAGGGCAGAAATAAAGGTCGACTGCAGCAGTGCTCCCATACTGCAGCAAGGCTAAATGCAACCGGAGTTCGCCAGGTATCCGGAGGACACCGTATGAGACCAACTGACGCGTGGCCATCCATCCCTCGGCACGGTACGATTGACACCTTGGATTACGGATTTTTAGTCGAGGTTTACTCCTCTAGATCCGGCATGTTCTGCAGAAACAGGATCACCTCAGGTAGGTTATACCAATGATGGTACGCATGCCGGTCTTGGGGGCGGAGAAGCTAGGGTGACACCTAACCAGGGCTAGCAAGCTAGCCCCGGCTAGGGCACCTATAAGACGCTACACGCCCCCCTGTGGACAGAACCACTCGATCCCATCACTATTATTAATATTATTATTAATTTCATTTCTATTAGTATTAAGGTTATTATTATCACTACCATTATTATTATCATTGCGTTTGATTTACGGTTATCTAATTTAAATTTATTTACTTAGTTAATTTAATCAGTAACACTTTGTAATTCTAACGTGCACGATAGAAAACACCAATTCTTTTTGTGAGACACCGATAGTTTATAGAAATTTACATTATTTACATTATTTATAAGCCGTTAGTGTGTGTTGTAGTTTGGATTTATCCATATAATATTTGTTTTTGTTGTATTACAAGTGGTTTACTCATGCTTAAGTGTTTATTTTCATTTAATTTTTGTTTGTTTGGATTTCTGTTCATGATTACTACATAGAATTGTTTAACCTTCCATTTAGAAAATAAACTTATGTTTTTCAATAGTGGTGATTTTTCTTTTGAGATTCCCCTTTTCAGTTATTTAAGTTACACTTTTGGATGGTAGAGGTTTACTTTAGGTTTCGTAATTTTAGTTCGTCGAGAACTTGCCTTAATTGTTCCTTTTATAAAATTACGTGGCGCCCTTATCGATTTTTTTTAATACCCACCCCATTTCCATTGAGATAGCTGGGGAGGAACAATTAGGTTATTTCAAGGTAAGTTGTTTTAAAATCAAATTCCTCATCCAAGAGAATAATAATACAAAAATTGCGTCACAACATACATATCAAATTTGTTTTGAAAAGTTTGCATAAATTACCTTCAGCATCAAGTATATTTCATCCGGTGCACTTAGTAAAAATCTTCCTTTTTGTTTTCTTCCACTATTTTTTAATAAATAATTCTTGATTAAATTTTCACTGTTCTGAGTCAGCGAGACGCACGATTTCTGTCAATGTCATTTAGTCATGGCTATGTCGATAAACATTTGCGGCAGGTAATAGTTATTTATGTACCTAGTCAGTAAAGTGATACTTTATTGAACGAGTCTGAGATTATGAGCCGAGTGAGCGAAGCGAACCAGGTGAGTAACAGACGAGTTCAATAAAGACACTTTACTGACGTGGTGCATACAAACTTTTATCGCCAACCGTAAACATTTTTAATTTAAAAATATTATCATATCAAACTTGTCACATTTCCATATGTAAAACGTAAACATACATATCAAATTTGTTTTGAAAAGTTTGCATAAATTACCTTCATCATCAAGTAGATTTCATCCGGTGCACTTGGTAAAAATCTTCCTTTTTGTTTTCTTCCACCACTTTTTAATAAATAATTCTCGATTAAATTTTCACTGTTGGAGCTGAGCGAGTCGCACGATTTCTGTCAATGTCATATAGTCATGGCTATGTCGATAAACATTTGCGGCAGGTAAAATACTTTATTGTACAGTTTTGCGGCAGGTAAAGTACTTTACCTGCCGCAAATTTTACAGTTAAATAAAGTGTTTGTTTACTTCCGGAAAACACTATGGTAATGCATGGTTTTACTGACGGTTGGCGATAAAATACTTTTATCTACTACTATTGCACTCGTATGAATTTCTGCACTCGCCTTCGGCTCATGCACCAAATTTCGTTTTCGTGGGCAATGAGTATCATTGTATACTCATTATACAATATACTATTATTGTACAGTTAAATAAAGTGTTTGTTTACTGCCGGAAATCACTAGGGTAATGCATAGTTTTACTGACGGTTGGCGATAAAAGTTATTATGGGCAATTTTTCTTTATTCGGCAATCTCGATTTTAATTATTAATTTTGATTAATATTACACCTTAGTATTTATGCAGTTAATTTAATAATAATAAATAAATGTTATTGTAAATAAATAAACTATAATAAAACAATTACTTATAGCTAAAATGTAAATCAAAAATCATATGATCACCACCATTTTTCTATTAAATATTATTAGAACAAAAAGTTTCCTAACATTATAATTAGTACAAGATTTATTTTGGATTAAGAAAATGCAAAATACAATCGTGTGTGTGCCGGAAAGCCTTACGTAACCTCTAAATGTATTCAGTTCTTTTTAGTCGAAGGTGGTAGTAACAGACAAGGTACATATCCTACAATGTATTCTTCATGAATTCCAAGAAGGAAAAAATGCTGAAACAGCGTGCGAATCGATTTTTTCTTTATCATACGACAAACACTTCAGAGGCCCTAGAAAGGAAGATAACAATTAATTATGCTCGCTGAAAATGCGGCACAAACACAGAAAGACTTTTGTATAACAGCTAAGAGTAACCCAGAAATTACTTTCCAAAAATCTATTTTGCTATAGAAAAGATCAAGAAAGAAGAAAATGGGCTCCGCATAATCTCACTGAAATAAAAATCAAGGCGTGTCTTTCTCTGTTCAATAAATAGCGTCGAAAGTCTTTTTTGTGAAAATCGTTATGGGAGATAAGACATGGATTCTCTATGAGAATCCGAAATATAGAAAGTTATGAGTAAATCCCGGCTAATTATAATCATCCGCAGAACTCCATGTCTTCGAAAAGTAGGTTTTTCTCTG
Source organism: Ontholestes murinus (assembly GCA_963969525.1). NCBI lineage: Eukaryota > Metazoa > Arthropoda > Insecta > Coleoptera > Staphylinidae > Ontholestes > Ontholestes murinus. The sequence continues at coordinate 53,110,133 of OZ018391.1, forward strand.
CATTTGGTGTGCTTTATTATGAGTTCTTGCAAGCTGGCGAAACAGTTACAGCGGACCGCTAACGTCAAGAATTGGAAGGTAAACGGCTATATACTAGCAAAGAAGAACGACCGGTAAAATTGTGACACAACTTATTAACACTTAAAAACTAAATTTAAAAATACGAAAACATTTATCAACAATGAGTCTTACCAAGACTACAAAACAAATTAATTTGAAACAACTACTACTCTTGCTAATTTAATTTAATGAAATCAGTTTAAAATTCATTTTTCATAATTTTTCGTGTTATAGTTACATTTAAACAATCTAAAGTACATTTTATCATTAGTTTATTCAACAGAAATAATTTCATTCAAATTAGTGTTGCTTTGATAGTTGTACTATTTGTAACACGCAAATTAATTTGTATTATTCAATGTCTGTTGAAGTATTAGCTAGAGAAGTAGTTGTTTCAAATTAATTTGTTTTGTAGTTTTAGTAAGACTCATTGTTGTAGATTCACGAAATGTTTTCGTATTTTTAAATTTATTATTATATTTTCTACATCGAACTAAAGGATTTTATTACTTAAAAACTACATTACAAAGAAAATAATATACCTGTGTTCCAATTTCATACGACACATCTTTGTGACGTAAATTGTAATAAAGCCGGTTTTTCTCAGAAGCTTTTTGCAGTCGTTGTTCAACCTGAGCATACACATCTTTAAACAACACACGCCTTTTCATAGGGCGAGGTTTATCATCAACTACAAATCCTGAAGGTGATTTACTACATTTATAAATATTTGTTGGGATTTCTGGACCAAAAACAACATAATAAGGAGTATACATGCTAACATCATGAAATTGTGTTCGTAGTGTACACCCTATTTTAAATATATTACGATACCCGGCTTTATGATCCTCACGAACATAGCAACGAACCATTGTACCCAACGTTCCTTCGATTATTCTACAAAATAATTACTCTCAATCTCGAAAAATTTTCACATGTTTGTTATTTAATCTGAGATAATTCCCATTCTAATAAAACTAATAAATCAATAATTTTCTACTAAAATAGTCCTACTAGCACCCAGTATTTCTTTGCCAACAATTTAAACTGAAATATAAGAACGAGAATCAATATCAACATGAGCTAATACATAATCTGAAACAAAAATAATTGGCAGATTTGAATTTTTAAGTGGGATCGCCGAAGCAACCCGAGTCGACTGTTTATCCCGTTATATCGCCTCACCTAAGCGTTTGGGTTACACTTAGGTCACGACTTAACAGTTACTCCAGAATTTCCACATGAAAAGCAATATCTATTCTGTGACTTCCTACACTTCGCTGATAAATGTCCAAAACTTTTACAATTCTAACATCTCTTATTGATATCACATCTACCATCATGAGTTTGTTTACTGGAACCTGCCGGTGGAATATCTTCTGATGTAGTCGAAGATATCCCAGCGATGAACTAGAAGATGCATAAGATAATTCAGGAAAAATACTTTTGCTTTTAGGAGTAGGAGGTTTGTAAGATTTAACTAAATTCCGTTTGTTATCTAACTGACGACGTTTTAACAGTTTTTAATCCATAACAGAATCAATGGACTGGAAAGCTAAAAATGAATGATAATATGTATCAATTCTCTCAATAACGATCTCAATCTATATCTCTTCTGAGACTGGTTGTTGTAATTGTTTAACTAATCCTTTCATCGAATTAATATTAATTCTATTTAAAAAATCTAAATGTTTAATTGCAATGTTACAATTGTTGCATGGCAATGTCAGAATACACATTGCTTTCAATACCAAAAACTTCATAATAAGTCTTGCCAGGAACATCTTGGAGCAGCCGGCACTATCACCACATTGCTCCATCCAATTTCCATGTAAAACGGTCAATGCAACACGCCGTATCCAATAAGTATTTCCAATCAATGAATAAAATTCGAAAATGGCAAAAATAATATGAAATTCTTAAGACATCTCTAGATTGACAGCAATAATTTCTTAATTCAGGGACATTAACCGCCCGATTAAGAATAGCTGTCATTATGCTGTATAGAAAATTTATTTACTAGGTTAGTTCATCATTCATAGTTCATTAAACTGTGAAGTGTGTTAAACTTTGGAGCCAAGTAGATGAATTGAAAACGCTGGTAATGGGTTCGCACGATTTTAGTTGAACTATCAAAGGCGAAAGTGAAGCATTGTTGGTTGGTCTATAATTAATAGGGAATTCGCTATTGGAAACTTGATTAACACCCCATTATAGTAACAGGGACAATCTACTGAAATAACACACGTATACACGCATACATAAATACACTAATAATAATAATACTCACTACCATCCCCAGTAAACATATTAATTATTAGCAAATTATTATTAAACTAATATTAATAATAATTTGCTAATAATTGTAATTGAAACTAGTCAAGAGAAATAAAAATATAAGTGGTATAAAAAAGTTAAGTGTTTTCTTTATTTAATAATCGAAAATGTACCACGAAGTAAACGCCTCCAAAATTCAAGAATTAATATTAATCCTTTTATAAATCACAACTTACCTCTCATTAGCATTTACTCTGGCTGTTTTTAGAGCAACCTTGTAATTATGTTTATATTTTAAGTAAGTAGGTTTGATATCGTATATTATATTGCTTGCTTCTTTTAATAATGCAAGAGTATTTCGCATTTGTTTCAATGAGTTATTGAACCACATGATGTGGACTGGATAAGAAGAGATAATTTAACTCCCGTATTAAAAAATGTTCTGTACGAAGGTCTTGTTAATCTACGAAAATTCTTGTTACCTCCACTGCATATTGAATTAGGATTAATAAAACAATACGTTAAAGCTTTAAATAAAGATGGAGACTGTTTCAAATAAATACCTCCGTTGAAAATTTCCCGCTATATCAGATGCGAAATAAAAGGAAGGAATTTTTGTCGGTCCTCAAATAAGGAGATTAACGAAAGAGCAAGAATTTGTTAATACCATGACTGAAACTGAAAAAGATGCGTGTATTTCATTTGTTAATGTTATTGAAGTTTTTTTGGGAAATAACAAGGATCTTATCTACAAGAAAATTGTGAAAAACATGCTACATACATTTATGGAATTGGGATGTAATATGAGCATAAAAGTTCACATTTTACACTCGCATTTTAATTAGTTCCCCAAAAATCTTGGTGATGTGAGTGAGGAGCAAGGTAAGAGGGCCCACCAAGACATGAAAGAACTGGAAAGCAGGTATCAAGGTCGGTGGAATGTTTCAATGATGACTGATTACTGCTGGTTATAATTCGGCCCTGGAATACAGAAGAAAATCCAGTAAACTAAGATTTTCATCCAAGAGGAAAAAATCTTTTGGAAAGAACAGGCGGACATTTTCTTAGATAAATTTGAACATAATTTACTTAAACCATTATAGCACAAAAATAATATTTCGGTATGTGGATGATGTTTTCTGTATATGGTGTAATAAATCAAGATCATCAATCAATAGACAAATTTCATACAATTATTAACAGCATACACACAAAAATAAAATTCACTATAGCTAAAGAAATTGACAACACTATTACATTTCTTAAGCTCAAAATACATACATAAGGAGGTCGCCATATACAGAAAACCTACAAAAAAATTAATCTCAAAATCAATGTGATCGCTGGTATTGAATATAATTGATACTTAGGAGAGTATGATGATATTCCTCATTGTAAACAACTATTAAGGTGTTTATCTGTAATTTGTAGCTCCAAATCTTCTGTCCTTTTGTGAATAATTTCTGCAATATATGTAGCCATTTTCGTTACTTTTACTTGGCAAGCAAAAATTGGCAAAAAATAATTAATTCATGTAAGTTAATAAATAAGTAATTTAAGTTTAAATTTAGTTAAATTAGATAAGTTAGGGCTTAGAGCTCAATATTTGGCTACAATTCTTTTGATTTATTTTGATCAAAAGAATATTAATAATAATAATTTATTTAGTGTTATTAACATAGTTTTCACGTGTCATACAGGTAATGATTGTAGCAATGCTTAATAACAATACATGCATATAGTATTTAAAACTTAAACGATTAAAAGTAAAACGTCAAAAATTCATAAAATGTAGAGTATTAAAATCAAGCACCAGCACCATCACATTAACATTCACAGCAAATGTCACCAAATACGAATATAATGTACATAACTATAATTACAACTAACAGATGTAATGGGATCACTAATATTTGAACTAAATTAAATGAGTAGGGTTTTGTGTAATCCATTACTGGGTTGAGTAATTGGGTGGTTATACATATATTAAACTTGTACGTCGCAGTATATAAAATTTTATTTTCTGAACCAGTTTCGAACCATATATAGGTTCATCTTCAGCGGAAAACTACAAATGTACAATAAAATCAGTTATTTAAACTTGTTCGGAAAATAAAATTTCATATACTGGGACGTACAAGTTTAATATATAACCACCCTACATTAAATGAGTTATAACCTATTTTCAAACAGTCATTGAATAAAAATAAAAATAAGTAAGATCTAAATTTTAAGCTGATTCAAGAGTTTTTAGATAGTAAACTCTTGAATCGAATAAAATGTATGTTTTAGCAAGAACTCTTTTATCGATTTCTTAAATTTCAAGTAGGTGTATTCCCTTATGTATAAAAATCTCCTGTGATACACAGTCAAACGCCTTCGTTAAGTCTAAGAAAGACTCCATGCAATTGGTTGTGGTGCACAAGTGCAAAGTATGTGCTCGGTCGTTTCATCTGCCGAATCGCATAATCTGCAGTTTCCACTTTCCTCTTTTCCCATTTTCTACAAATGGCAAAAGTGTGAGTTCAAGCACCTTTTGACTGTGATCGAGTTTAATGTGTCGTTTTGATTGATGTAGGCACTTGACCAGTGCTTGCGTCTTCTGCCCTATTCCTATTTTTGTACCACCTCTCTTCTGTGCGCCATGGGGAGGCCGCAAAACAGCTCTGGTCTTATAGGAGTGGCATTTGCACCTCTTTTTGATAGTTCATCTGCCACTTTATTTACTTTAATATCCCCGTGCCCTGGGACTCTAATGAGGGTCAACGAGTTGTTCTTCGCCAGTTGCGAGAGGGATTATATGCGCGTCATTAGTTGCCTATCCAGGTATTCTCTGGCGCTCATATCAATTGTCATTGCTTCCTCTTGCAAAATCGTGGATTTCGTACCGAGAGCCATGAAGCTCCAGTATTTCTGGTTAGGGCCATAAATTCCTATTCCAGTACATCTGTTATGCTTGACACCATCCATGTATCAGGCGGACATTCCTCGAAAAACTCCTTGATTCTCATAAAAGCCGTTTTGGGGTCCTCAATCGACACCTTAAACGGTAATTCGAATTCGATGATCCATCGGTCTGGACAGGAGGACCGGGTCGATTTACTGCAGTATTTCTAAGTATCCTGTCCAGTCCACCGGCAGAGTTTCCTTCCTCTGGTGTAGTTTGAGGGCCGCCACAAGTCCCTCTTTTCATACCACAAGATGGATTGGTGTGAGGCCAATGATTGCCTTCATTCCCGTGGTTGGGGTCGTTTGCATGGCCCCTGTCATGCTTAGACATGCTAAACGTTGAAGTCTACTCATCTTCTTCTTTTGCGTGTCTAGTCTTTGGCCACCACACAAGTGCAGCGTAGGTGACAATAGGTACCACCGTTCTATACAGCCAATACGTGATCCTGGGCTTTAATCCCCAAGTTATTCCCATTAGCCGCCGACAGGCCCAAAGCGACACCATTGCCTTAGCCAAGATTTTATCGACATGCTGATTCCAAGTCAGTTTGTCATCTAGAATTATACCCAGATACCTGACTTCGTTGGTGACGTTTATCTCCATTCCATTCAGCGAGGGAGCCCTTATATGCAGCTTCCTCCTACGCGTGACACTTATTCTTTCCCGAACACACCAGTTAATGATGCTATTCAGTGCTTTTTGCATTAGGATTGTAAGAATGAATGAGATGAAGCCCTTTTTATGCAATTCATCCAGGAGTCCGTTGACCACTATAGACCGTAGTGTACAAAACAAAACATAAGTCAAAATTATTTAGATTCATCTAGATGCCTAATGCCGACCGCATTGGTATGATCCTTTGTAGGACCTTCCGGAGTATATTTGCTGGGGTCAGAATGTCGATTCCCTTGCAGTAGGCTTTCTAGGCCTTTCGTTTAGGCTCCCTGATTTTCTTATTGAATTCGGTCAGGGCCTGTCTGTAGGCTGACTAGTTGCCTGTTTTCTTGGTTCTGTTGAAGGATTCAGAGCGAACGTCCTGGGTTGATCCAATTCCTTGTTCCACCAAGGAACGTTTTTCGAAAAGTTCAACTTCTTTACTTTTTCTCATAGGCTGCTACAATGGTATCACCTAGGTGTAGTGAGGCCTGTTATAACTCCTCTATTGTCACAATGATATATTGGAGGCTGTGAAGTAATGCCCAGTTCGTTTTTCGTGGAACTCTGCACTCTGCTATTTCCGTACTCCCAGCTTCCATATCGAACATGATCGTTTGATGGTCCGATATGGAGGGTTCTGGGAGAACAGTCCAATTTTGTATCAATTGCGCGCCGTACGCTGTGGCTAAGGTCAAATCAAGTACCTCTTGCCTGATTGCATTTATAAACGTGGGTTTATTCCCCTTGTTTAAGATGTCTAGATGGCTAGCGCATGCATAACCAAGAAGATACATACCCCTGTTATTAATATCTGAGCTGCCTCATACTGTGTGATGCGCATTAGCGTCGCAGCCCATGATAAGATGTTTCCCATTCCTGCGGCCCAGTCCGTGAGGTCTTATACTGTCTCTGTTGGTGGGTTATCCTCGTCCCCTGAAAAATAGGCTGAGGCAAGAACGTACACAACCGCTGCCACTAGGTCCTGTGTGAATGGGAGCATAATTAGTATCTTTCTTGAAACTTATGTAGGTCCGTGAAGTTCTTTAATCGCTCCTCCGTACCAGCCTGCTACTTAAGGCACTTGATGCTGCTTTTGAGTGCTGAAGGTTGATTTGGAGGCACTGCCACTTACTCTTCATTTATGGGCTTTAGAATAATCCCTACCTCTGGTAGCCTGCTTCTTGGGTGGAGTCTTGGTCGAGCTTTCCCTTGGAACCAGTTGCCAGAAGCCCTTTGGAGCTTGAAGGGCCCCTGGACTATCTCATCCTGATGCGACTTCAGCCACGTTTGGGCAGTGTGGACTCTGTTTGTTCCATTGACAAGAAGTAGCATGATAGTCCTTTGCCAAATTGATTAGAGAAAAATATATTATTTTCTTCAAAATATGTAATAATTTGACCTTTTAAAATAAATTCAAATATTTTTGAGATCACAGGCAATATAGATATTGAATAATAAAATATATTAAAATCCTTTAGTTTGTTGTAGAAGAATTAACTAATAATTTAAAATTACGAAAACATTTCGTGAATCTACAACAATGAGTCTTACTAAGACTACAAAACAAATTACTTACTAAAACTTCTTCTCTGGCTAATACCTCGACAGATATTGAATGATAATTTGTGTGTTACAAATAGTACAACTATCAAAGCAACACTAATTTGAATGAAATTATTTGTGTTGAATAAACTAATAAATGATAAAATGTACATTAGACTGTTGAAAAGTTATGAACAAAAATTCAATTTAGACTGATTTCATTAAATTGAACTAGCAAAAGCAATTAAATAATAATAATAATAATAATAATAATTCTTTATTCTTGAAGTGAAATACAAATTAATACATGACTTATACATATTAATGTTCACACAAGTATAATCTAGCATTCAAGTTTATAATCATCTGTAGATACGTGTTTCGATCATTCGATTTTTTCAGTACAGCTTTATTATAAAATTGATTTTAAATACAAGTAAAAACATTTACTAAATTTACTTAAATTATTAGTTAATTTTGCCCCAAGTGGGTATTTTCCTTAATCCCGAACGTAATTATTTCTTTTGAATTCACTAATCTACCTCAGGTATAAATTCAGACCCTCAACCACCAAAATTCATTATTGTGTCAGTTGCCGTACATTTCCAAGTAAGCTTTATATTTTTTCATTTTATTAATATCAGAGATGACACGTGGTTGTTTATGAAAATGATGAAGTAAATAGTCCTCATGGAGGAGGTTTAAAGTTTCTCTCATGTTATATAGTTCTTTATTGAACCAATATTATGGGGCTTTGCAGTAAAATATCTCAGAGAGGAAGCGATATTTACACATTCAATTAAAATAGTGATAAACATATCCCATTTACTTTTAATATTACTATGCAATTTAATAAAACTGAAATCTATACTATTTACAACATTAAAACGTGAATATTTCCTTCAAGGGTGATTTTATTGCTTATAATTAATTATTCAATCAATGTTATTGTGTTATTTTGTAATTTTAATATGTCAATAAATGATTTATTATTATTATTATTATATTAAACTGTTGAAATCGATTCTCGAACCCTCTCAAGGACCTGTAGAACCTTGACGTTGGTGAGAGGGCTTGAGTGGTCCTATGAGTGTTGGGGCGAGAACCGGCTGTTCAGTCGAGGGGGAGGCCCCTCCGTACTGAACGGATAGCCGGGATGCGGCCTGACATGAGGATCCAGACGAATAACAGGTCAACCGCGCATCGTTGTGGCCGCGATGCGAGGATGTGCACAAGGCTACCAGCGTGTTTGTGTCGTGCGTGGAGACCCGTAAGGCAGGACAAAGGGAACCTGGTGGCTGAGTCGCCCTCGTGATGCGTTACGTACGGCGGCAACACTCCACTTTGGCCCTGTTTCTCCCTAAACGGGTGGTCGGAACTAACCCACTCCGATCAATCGGCTGCGTTGTAAGGTCAGACTTACGACAGGGTGAGCCCCTGGGGGCGGAGGGGCGCTCAACGGACCCAGCACATGTGCCAGGCACCCGTTCGAGTGCAACCCGTCCTTGGTGACTATATCTCCTTGGTAGCCCTGGCGATCAATTATCGACGTCCCCAGTGCGGGCTCCGTGGCGGGTGGGGAGCCAAAGGGATGAAGTACTATCCAATAGCATGGACAAAATAAATAAAACAACGGTAGTAGCAGGCAGGTCGCAAGATCATCCTGCTACTACGAAAAAGACATCTAATGTAAGTGAGTCCCTGGATTCCCCGCAACAAACAGTGGCTGCAGGCGGATCAACTGATCCACCCGTCACCACAAAAGAAGCCGACCCACAGAAGCAACCCCCAAAGAGGAAGCGCATTTGTGCAGCCGAGCTAAAGCGCAGAGGGAAGGCCAGGGAGGCATTGGCTGCTGCAAAGACAGCCAAAACCCCCAAGACCCCTTCTGGTAAAGAAGTGCGCCCTCCAGGGCAGGCTGGCAACCCAATGCTTAAAGGCAAAGGGATACTGCCGACTGGCAGCGCACAGAAAAAGAGGAACCGATCCGCAGCCTCTGAGCCATCACCCGGTCAGCCCAGGAAGGTGGCAAAAAAGGCAGACGGGAGATCCTCCAGGAAAAATTCCTCGAATCCACCTCTCTCGAGAGTAAGGAGCGACGGGACCAGCTACAAGGAGGCTGCCTCTAGGCACCTCCGAGTAGCCATTATAGACCAAAACAACCCCTTGGGCAAAATCACCAAGGAACAGGTAGCAATGGTCGAAAAAGCAATGCTTGAGGAGCTGGACAAATTGCTCAACTCCTCAGACCACATTCCTACATTTCAGGGATGGGCACACTCAGGGGAGATACTACGTATCACCTGCGATAATGAGCCCGCCCTGAAATGGCTCAAGGACGTAGTCCCCCGTCTACCACCACTGTGGGAAGGGGCCAAACTGACTGTCGTCTAGGTCGACCAGCTGCCAACGCTGACGAAAGCTCGTCTGTGGATTCCGGGGCAACCGGAAAACATAGACCTGGTAAAGAGGCGGTTGGCGGCACAAAACACCGCAATGGAAATAAAGAGCTGGTGCGTCTTCCACGTTGAAGAGAAGAAGGAACCCTTGGGTCACCTACTTGTCTTCGGGGTAGGAAAAAAGGATGCCCAGTTCATCAAAGAAAAGGGAGGCAGGATTAGCTATAAATTCTCCACTCTCCCCATAAAACTGGCTAATTCAGCCACAATAGAAACACCTCGGGTGGAGGTCCCGATGGAAACGGAGGATGGAGGCACACCGGGCGGAAGCCAGGAGTGCGCCACCTCCATCCCAGAGGAACCTTCACAACCGTAAAGGTGATACAGTGTAACCTGCATCATTGTAGGGCGGCCGTGGCAACCCTTTGCCGCCACCTCGACACTATGCAGGACATAATTGCCGTCATCCAAGAACCATGGATTGTTAAATCCAAGGTCTGTGGATTTGGTAAGTTAAATGGCAACATATTCACACATCCCACAAATAATAAGCCTAGATCATGTATTTACATACCTAGGCACATAACATCCTATCTTATGCCACAGCTTTCCACCAGTGACATCACAGTGGTAAGGCTGTCAGCAGGAGACGGCAACAAAGACACCATCCTGGCGTCAGTTTACCTCCCTCACGACGCCCCCGCACCAACCAGGGGGCTGGAGCAACTCGTGCTACACTGTGAGATGGAGAAACTTCACCTCGTCATTGGCTGCGACGCTAACGCACACCATATCATGTGGGCAGCGTGGACACCAACAACAGAGGTAAGTCACTACATGAATTTATCATTAGTAACAATTTAGAAATACTAAACCGAGGCTCTGAACCCACGTTCGTGACAACTCGGAGCCAAACTGTAATAGACATTACATTGGCGACTAGCGGTATCTCAAACAAAATCCACGACTGGCATGTGTCACCGTCGGTTTCAATGTCAGATCATAGGTGGATCAAATACATACTAACACATACAACCGGTAAGAAAACACGTTACCTTCGCAACCCAAGACTAACGGATAGGAATGCCTACACAGACAACCTCTCGCGGAGTCTGCGAACTTGCGAAGCTACCGGCCAACTTAATACAATGGAAGACATTGAAGCCTATGTAAATACGCTTCAACACTCCATTATAAAAGCATATAAGGACTCCTGCCCTGCGAGAAAGGTGGAAGACTCCGAGAACGCCACACCTTGGTGGTGCGGAGAACTCGACCATCTCAGAAGAGCTGCGAGAAAATCCTTTAACAAAGCAAAGAAATCTAAACAACAGTCGGACTGGATGGTCTATAAAAACATCCAACAAGACTACAAAAAACTAATAAGGCAAAAACAAAGGGCAGCCTGGCGGTCTTTTTGTGAGGAGGTTGAAACTACCTCGGCAGCTGCAAGGCTCAAAAAGATCCTCTCAAAGGATCCCTCACGACAACCAGGTTGCCTAAAACGAGAGGATGGAAGTTACTCTTCTAACCTCTCGGAAGCAGCTGAGATTCTCATCAACACCCATTTCCCCGGATGTACGAACACCTCCGATGAAGGTTGGTCAGAACCCACACCCTCAAACCCCTCCAAGGAGGATTGGGAGGTGGCAGATCACCTCACGGAAGAGACACGTATAACCTGGGCAATCAAAAGTTTCTTACCATTTAAAGTGCCAGGCTTGGACGGTATATTCCCGGCCCTCCTCCAATGGGGGCTGGACATATTATCAGCCCACCTAGCCAAAATCTTCAAGGCATGTATTGCGTTCAGATACATCCCTCTAGCTTGGAGAGAAGTAAAAGTTATCTTCATACCGAAACCTGGTCGTATAGATTATACACTAGCCAAATCACACCGCCCAATTAGTCTATCGTCATTTCTCCTGAAAACGTTAGAGAAATCGTGCGAAAGATTAATTCGCGAGACGGCTTTGATTACGAATCCGATCCACACTAACCAACATGCATACATTCAGGGGAAATCAACGGAGTCGGCTCTGCACACTGTTGTAGACCGAATCGAAAGATCGCTGGACAACAAAATGTCCACCTTGGGCGTGTTCATTGACATAGAAGGTGCTTTCGATAAAACGACCTTCAGAAAAATGGAAACTGCTCTCTCCACGCATGGTGTGAACCCCACAGTTAGTGGATGGATCAAAAGCATGCTGGAGAATAGGGCAGTCACAGTAAATGTAGGAAATACCAGTGTCAGAAAGATCGTTGCAAAAGGCTGCCCACAGGGTGGAGTACTCTCACCACTCCTGTGGAACATAGTTGTTGACAGCCTACTGCGGCGACTTAACGATAATGGCTTCCACACCATAGGATATGCAGATGACATAACCATCCTGCTAACAGGCAGATTTGAGACAGTGCTATGCAGATTGATGCAGGAAGCCCTCAAAATAATCGAATACTGGTGTAACGACCAGTCTCTGACTATAAACCCGTCAAAGAATGAAATGGTCCTCTTCACAAAAAAAAGGAAACTAGGTAAGCTAAAGCTTCCTATGCTCCTCAACATCCAGTTGACATTGTCGTCAGAGGTCAAATACCTGGGAGTGATCCTCGACGGCAAGCTGACGTGGGAACCACATCTCAAAATGAAATGTAAAAAAGCATGCGTCTCCCTCTGGCAATGCTGGAGGGCTGTGGGGCAGACATGTGGGCTATCTCCCAAGATAGCACTTTGGCTGTACACAGCGGTAGTAAGACCAATGCTAATTTTTGGAGCACTGGTTTGGTGTCCCAGAGCCAGACAGAAAACCTCAGCAAAGCAGCTTACTCAGTTGCAAAGGATAGCATGCCTCAGCACGACCGAAGCAATGCGAACAACACCCACTGCAGCAATGGAAGCAATGATCTGCCTTCCACCTCTCGACTTATACGTAGAGGAGATGGCCACGGCGGTAGCACTGCGCCTAAACTCAGTTGGACTTTGGTACAAAGGAGGTAGGGCTGGCAGACACTGTCACCTTTTAGAGGAGGTCAAAAAGACACCCCTTCTTGGAAGGAAGACAGGCAATTTGCCACCCTGCTACGTCTTCAATAGACAATATAATGTATCGATAAAAAGAGGAACCGGGAGTGTAGAGGGTGGGGAAACCCTCCTAATTTACACCGATGGTTCTAAAACCAAAAGAGGATCCGGGGCGGGAATTTACTTGCAACAAATGGACCTCTCATTAGCTATACCCCTAGAGAAGCACACAACTACTCTGCAAGCAGAGATCGTTGGCATCATCCAAGGGGCGAAAGAAATCCTACACCGAGACTTTCGTGATAGGAACATCCAAATCCTTACAGACAGTAGGGCAGCAATACTAGCAGTGAGTAGTCACAAGATCACCTCAACACTAGTAAAAGAATGTCACAACACCCTTAAACAAGCAGCACAATCAAACAGTATTGAGCTGCGCTGGGTCAAGGGACACAATAATGAAGAAGGCAACAGCAAGGCAGACGAGTTGGCGCGAGCTGGATCGGTTCTCAGTGATACCACGGACGGGCCTCCGATCGCGCCAACCCCGAAATGCCTCACTGATATCCTCAAACAAAATACTCTCAAGATGCTAAAACAACGTTGGGACAACACCTCAGGCTGCAGACAGGCCAAGGAAGCAATACGCTCACCCAATCTGAAAACAGCTGAATATTATTTGCGACTATCCCGGGGGAATCTGCGTCTTATCACAGGTATCCTTACGGGTCACTGTCAGCTAAGGAAACACTTGTTTACTATGGGACTGGTGGAAACCCCCATATGTAGAGCATGTGAAGAAGAGGACGAGACAGTGGAACATGTGTTAACCACCTGCCCGTCTCTCGCCCACCTTAGAGAGTCCATGCTAGGAGAGCTCTGGCCGAGCATGGCCAACATAAGGGATAACCCTCCAAGCGTTGTGCTGTCCTTTACTCGCCACCTTGGGTGGCTAAATGAGTGATAGAACAACGCAGGGCTGTCCCAGTCAGGGGGGCACAATGGGCCTAGTGAGGCCTAAGTGCTCTGGTCAATGATTTGAACACCCTTGGCAAACTCAATCCAGATCCAGATCCAGATCGATTCTTGAACTAGTTTTAAAGTAATTGAAGGTTGATAACAAGCAAATATCACAGTCACCTATCAATATTTGGGAAATGCACGATTGGCTGTGATATCCATACACGAGTTTACATACCCTATCATTTCGGCTAAATGTCTGCCTTTTACCTGCAGTTCCAATTTAAATTTATTATAAAATATGGAGATTATAACGATGTAATCATTTTAAACTCCCACGTTACCAAAAGCCCTCCAATTCCTTCAAGAGCTTATTGATTCCCTCCAACACTGGTTTGCAAAATGGCGTATTAAAATTAATCCCCACAAATCACAACTCCTAATTCCATACCATCGCACCAATAATTCCCCTTACAATGTTTCAATTTCCCAAATTATTATCCCTCCTTCAACTTCCGTTAAATACCTAGGCATAACCATAGACCCCAAAATCAATTTTAAAAAGCACACAGCTATAATTAAAAGCAAAATAACATCTAGGGCAAAATATTTTAGATGCTTAACATACAGAAACGATGGTATTACTATCAAAACAGCAGTCAAAATATATAAGATGATTTGTCGCCCATTATTGGACTATGGTTGTGCCCTCTATCCCAATCCCAACAATCCAACCTCCCACAATATCGAAGTTAGCGAGCGAGCATCCCTCCGTACCCTAACAAAACTCCGTCATCCTCTTAATCCCTTACACAATCCTTCTAACCAGCTCCTCTATGATACCACTTTAGTTATCCCATTCCTAGAACGTCTTAGATTCCTATCAGAAAAATTCTCCAAAAATCCTTTCAACTTTCACATATTATCCTTATATTGTATTCCTAGAAATCCTAGTGTAAACCCCAAATTTAAAAATCCTAATTCAACCATATTTAATTTCATCTCATCGTTTCATCCATCTACGCATTAACGACTGACGCCATATGACCGGACAAAACAAGGCAGAAAGACCTCTGGTCGATAGCCTTTTGACGAACTAACTCACTAACACAACATCCATTATTCATTATTTAAATGTAAATATGTATAGTTTGTCAATAAAAATGTGTATTATTATTATTCATTTTAAACAAATATGCTTATATTTCTCTGATTCATTACAAAATATTAAATGTATTTATTTTTCCCATAACATTTTATTAAAAAATGGAATATTTTTTTATCGTGATCGAACATGGGTAAAATAAAACAGATCGACAAGCGCAAAAATGCTGGCGGGCAAGGGGTTGGGGACCCCTGCAATAATGTATTCTATTATTTTTATTGAGTAATATTTATTCAATATCTTTAATTACTATATGCAAACTTTTTGAAATCATGTATAATTGCATAATAGTATAAACTGAATTATTTAAAAAATGTAACTTAAGAATGGTAGAAACAATTACTAAATTTTAATTCATATTAAAACATAAATGATAATTTCTACCTATGTTTAAATAAAGATATTAGCGTTAAAATTTCTTAAAAATTTAGGATTTTAATTTGAATTCCGGAATATTTGCACCAATTATTTAGTTCAGAGTATTCGGAACCGAAAACATGTGAATGTCATTAAGATCTGTTGGCAGCTGGATACTGCTTAACTCAATTAAACTTTAATCATCCGGGATAACTTGTAGAAACTGAATTTAGATCATAATAATAATAGTAATTTGTTTCCGTTAAACTCTGAAACGGTTTGTAAGATTTCATTAAATAAAAATATACTACTATATAATATAGAAATAAAAGTGTTATAGATATTATCTAATTCAAGATGTCTTTATTGAACAAATCATGTTCATTTACGACTCAGAAGATCATATATGTGCATAATTATTAATATTAATAAACTTTCGATATTTATTTTTTATTTATATTTTGTGATTTACGTGGTGTTTAATAAATTCGTACTTAATTGCTCCTATAAACTGTTTGTGCTGGTGCGTAAGATATTTCTTAGTAGGATATAAATTAATAAAATGGTTACAAATTGTGGAGAAACGGTCATAAAATAAGATTAATTTCTTACAAAATTACATTATTTATGTGTTTGAAGTATATCAAATCGCCCATTTGCAGCAGAATAAATCCTTTAACTCACCGTTTAATTTTAGACCGGGTTACAATAAAGCATTCCGAGGATGGATTTAGTTTATTTCTTAAAGCTGATTAGATACTTTTAATATTACATTTATTCCTAATAATAACTAAAGAATTGTAGTAGTATATATCTAATAATTTAAAATCTATTTAAAATATCGGTTGAGGTATTAACTAGAGATTTATTTTAATATCTTTTGTTATTAAATCGGTTACATTGGTTAAAATAATAAAAGTGATAAATGCAAATTAACATTGATTTCATATTATCTTAGGATTTACGCTTTAGTTACGTTTACCTTAGCAGACTATTAATTAGCATTTAAATTAGATTACCCTACGAATTTAATCTTCTTCTCCAGTCAACCATAATAATATCTACATATAATCTCAAATATTAGCGCTGCATGCTGGGAATTTCTGCAATATCGATTTATGCACAACACAAACATGCATTGTTCATGCATATGCATATGTTTACATTTTTACGAAAATTTGACGGGGATGACACGAAGAAGAAACTATTGATATCATAAAACGTAAATGTCCGATTTTTTTTGCTATCAAAGTAATTCATTGAGCGATAAATACAGGAAAAAGGGAGAAAGTTGGTTTCGTTCCTTGTGTAATGACAAAGAAAATGTACGTCTTTATCGTGTAACTTCAGCACTTTCCCTTTCATTTCGGGCGAATATATTCAGTGCCAAATGTTGTAGCTTCCGCCGTAAAATTCGATTGAATTAGTTCAGATTACCTTAGAGTCTGATGGAATAATGTAATTTATGTTACAGCATCTAATTTAAAATCTACATAATTCATGTGCATTATTATTTCTAATAAAATAATAAATGTAAAAATATATACAAAAGAATAAAGTAGAATCGGAAATTAATATAGAATGCAGTTCTTTTAAACATCAGAGTAATACGAGTGAAAAATAAATTACACATTTATGAAATTGACTTTAAATTATTTATTACAAAATTTTAGATTATATAAAGCAAAGTTGTGTATATATTATTCTAAATCTTATACATTTTAGAAAAATGGTTATATTAATTCATCATCAATAAATAAAATTAAAATTTAAAAGTAAATAAATATTTTATGCAAAAATCAATTACTTATATAGGGCATTTAATCGATAATGAAGAACTCTTTACTACATCTAAATGCACAGTCTTTCAACTATTCGCTAAATCATATCGATCACTCTGAAACTTTCAATTACAGGCTATTCTTGTCTGCATCAACTTAAATCACCAAGATTTAAGGTGATTGTAAAATTCAAAAATATTAAAATATATTAAAATCCTTTCTCCTGAAGGAATTTTATTATTCAATTATGCTCCAAGAGGGCATTTTTCTTAATTCCGAACGATACCATCTCAGGTATAAATTCAGACCTTCAGTCGATTATATTTAATTATTGTGTCAGTTGGCACCTGAGTAAATTATTTATATTTCATTATATTTATTTTATTAAATGTTTTTATTTGTAATAAAGCTGCACTGATGAAATCGACAGATCGAAATACTTGCCTGCAGATGATTATAAACTTGAATGCTAGATTATTTAATTGCCTTTGCTAGTTTAATTTAATGAAATCAGTCTAAATTCAATTTTGTTAATAAATTTTCATGTTATATTCACTTTGAAATAGTATAAAATACATTTTTTTATCATATATTGGTTTATTCAAAAGAAATAATTGCATTCAAATTAGTGTTGCTTTGATATATAAGTGGTATAAAAAAGTTAAGTGTTTTCTTTATTAAAAAATAGGTTACATATTTTTTCAAACAAGTTGACACCTTCATTGGGATTGTTTCGTCTAGCTCTTCACCTAAATATGTTGTTGTCACATCCATTTGTATCAGCTTCAATCCTTTCTCTACTTACTTTACTAGTTGAGATTTGCTAGAACTTAATTTTGTTACTGGTGCCAACGTTCATTTAAAATCAACTCTAGCTTCTAAGTCTGTGATGTTCATATCTTTGTATTTTTTAAAATTATTTTCCAAGTTTAATTTTTGATAAGCGCTTTTATTTCAGTTTTTATTGCAAATTTCATGATTTTTATTTTCTTCACCAAGATTATTTGTATCTATGGATATCATACTTTCTTTTAAGTAATTTTCAAAATAGTAATCTTCTGTCTATATTGGCCTTTTCTTTTCTCTTTCAAGCCACTTTTATTTTTGAGGTATGTCCAGATTTCTTATTTTTTGCCTCTTTTTCAGGTCGTGTTAGGGTGTTTTCATCATAATTGTTACTTTCTCGTTCTTCATGTTCTCTTTCAGATGATACATCATTTTCATGAAGCTCTTCATTTTAATCAGAGTTTTGTTCATGAGAAGTTTCGAGAGTCAGTGAAATGATGGGGCGAGTATCTTTATTTTCTTCTTTTTTTTGGTCAAAGAACATTCGTTTCAAAAAATTCACATCTCTACTAATGACTATTTCATTTTGACTTTCTACCTATATCCTGTTGCCTTTGGTATTTTCTAAATACCCAATAATTTCTAATAAGTTTGTATTTTTTCTTTTGGCTACCCCGTTATGCTCGTATACACCACATACGAGGCGGAGAGACGTCTTGATATGCCATTTTCTTTTTGATAATCGTCAAATTCTCTGTTGCAACACTCTTTTCCGTTGTCTGTTTGTAGTATTTTTTTTTTGAGGTTAGTAAATTTTTCTGTCTCCTTCTTGTATTCTTTGAATTTCTGTAAAACGTCATTTCCATTTTCAATGAAATACACCCTGCCACAACGACTGTATTCATCTATAAAATTAACAAAGTATTTGTAACCAGCATTACTTTCCTCTGGCATGGGGCCACATACGTCTGAGTGTACCGTGTGAAGTCCTTCTCGAGCTTTTGTTTCTACTCGTCTTTCTTTCGGAAAAGGTAAGTTTGTCATTTTTCCTTTTAAACATGTTTTGCAGTCAGAGAGTTTTTCTTCGGCTTTTAAATGTAATCCTTCCTTATTTTCATTTTGAAGAGCTTGCTTTAAATCTTTCTCATTCAGATGTTCCATTTCTGTATGACAAATGTCTATTTCAGTGTCTATTTTTTATTCTTGATAATGGCAATAAGCCCAAACTAGTCGAAAATAAAAAAATATTTGTGAAAAAAGGTTTAATTAAAACACTTTATAACTTTGTTTTACCACTATATTTTGTATAACTGTGACTAGTTTCGATCATAAGCTGATCATCGTCAAACATAAACTTTATGTTATAAAGTGTTTTATTTAAACTTTTTATCAAAATGCACCACCAAGTGAACGCCGACATCATACAAGAAATATTTGTGAAACAAACCAAGTATTTTTCATTAATTATTTTCGAACATTTAGAGGAAAGTTTAGGTTATCTGCTTACGGTAATTTAAAGTCAACGATTATAAACTCCTGATTCAATAGAAGAGGTTCTAGTGAAGATGTAAACATTTTTAGGTCATTAAGTGATATATCTGGTGGGATATAAACTCCTAAAATAACTATACTGGAGTCGAAATTGCAATTGCAAAGTATCAAATCGACCAGTGGGACGGTATTAAATATAGCAGTAGTATCAACAGATGAAAAATAGCAAACACGACTTTCGTTGATGCCAGTGAGTTCACTTACGGAACATGTGTTTACATGCTTAATGAGCTTGTTTAGCAATGAATCTACAGTAATTTACTATTTGCAAAATCCTGGATAGCCCCAATAAATTCCATATACAAGACTTGAGTTGTGTGCAGCAATATTATTAGCAGATAATAAGTAATGGATTGATAGAATTTCACCAAGATTTACGTGCTAATATTACTTTACTACTTGTCGCACTCAACCAACTTGACCAGTTTTGAAATTTGAAATTAACTATTGTGGTCTATTTATTATCAAATCACGAAGATCAATGATTTTTGCGTCTTTGTTTATTATGCAAAAAAATCTGTCACTTCCTTGAACCCTAAAATCTTTTAAAGGAACTCGAACAATTTCTGGATGATGATCAAAATAAGAATGGAATTAAAGGACTGGAAAACAAATTAAGTGAAACTTTATACCACCTAGAGCCCTACATATTGGCGTTTATTAGGATGCAGTAGTAGAAAATGTAAAGAACCATCTTCAATGAGTATCTGATAATGCACAAATTTGAAAGTTCTAACGCAGATTGAGGCAGTACTTACTCTGGGCCACTCTGCTCCTTGAGTGATGATTAAGTCGCCCTAACTTCATCACAATTCCTGATTGGAGGCCGCCTAATACTCCCAATTTAAACTAATTATGAGGATGTAGTGGAGAATAGACATTAGGTAATACTAACTTAGAAAAGGAA
Organism: Ontholestes murinus; assembly: GCA_963969525.1. Classification (NCBI taxonomy): domain Eukaryota; kingdom Metazoa; phylum Arthropoda; class Insecta; order Coleoptera; family Staphylinidae; genus Ontholestes; species Ontholestes murinus. Next base: position 53,130,550 of record OZ018391.1, read on the forward strand.
CGTCGCTGATATGAAACATATATCAGGAAAAAAAATACAAAAATGGTGATGTGGCCATCATAGTACTTTCCCTATATTTTACTCGAAAACTTTGAGGTTTACGCAAAAAAACAATTCTTAATCATTTATTCAGGTTTAAATTCTCTACAATTATTTGTTATATGAATTTAATGTAACCCCAATAGATTATTAGCAATTGGCAAAAAATGTCAAAAATTACAATTTTTATTTTTTTTCTCTCGAAAGTTAAGAATGTTATGAAAAATATATTTTTACAAAATTTGATCAGTTTCTCATTTCCTTTAACTTTTGTTTTAAAAGTTTTATAATATTTTTCATATTAAAAAAAATATCGGCAAAAAAACAAAAACGCCTCGAGTAAACACCCACTTCCGGTTTATGAATGTTTACCAAAAGCTTTTCAGTTCCAGTTTTTAACGATAAAACCTTAAGTTTGAAATTTCATCTTAATCTTAATCATTCGTTTTTGACACACACACACACAACTTTTTTTTTCAGAAATGCAATGGACTCAGGGGAGTCCAAGCTCCCGATCGACATAATATGAACAACAATTTCCGATGAATCCACATTTTAAGAGCTTCTAAACGGTTTAATGTCGATATTTTGAGGTCGCAAATTTCTGTGATTTAATAATAAAAAATTGAGTTGTTACAGGAAAGTGTTGTCAACCTAGTGAATGTGGTACGTACCAGTTTAATTTCTGTATCTGGATATAGTTGATCTATAATGTAGATGCCTAAATACTTGAAACAATTAGACCGTACAATGTGCTGCTCCTTTAGCTATAATTATCATAAGATTATGATCTTTTTTTGGTTTACGTATATTTTCAATCCCATTTCTTGTCCCTCTTCACATATATAATGCAGTAGTTGTTGAAGATCATGTATGGTGTGCTGTTTGCTATAATTGGGGCGTTGTCGGCATATCTGATGTTATTTATTAATACGCCATTCATTTTTACATCCCATTGCTTAATAGTTGTGGCCTTTTTAAATATTGCGCCCGAATAAATATTAAATAGTAAAGGGGATATGTCTCCTACCTTGACCCAGGCTGTTTGATGTTGATAAAAGTTATTAATTATTCTAATGTCTTGTATGTCTATACCGGTTTTCGGTAGGATTCCTATGAATAGTCTATAAAACAGAAAACGATGACTTTATTTGACATTTTTGCAGCATGATTTTCAAGGCAAATAGAGCCTCGCGGGTTTAAAATACATTTCTGAAACCAAGCTGAGTTACTTCTAAGGTTTTTTCATATTTATTCTGGATTTTATTATAAATAATTCGTAAGAATCGTTTTAAGAAATTTGTCACTGGGCTTATTAGCCTATTGTCGCTACCGGTATCATACATATTGTTAGAAAGTTCTATAAGAATTTAAATGGTTTCCTCATCTATAAGTTTCAATACTTCTACTGGTATTTCGTTCAGTCGAGGGAATTTATTTTCAGCGGTTTTTACAGCATATATTACTTTCAGTATTTTCGGTCCCTTTTCGTAGTTTTGATATTCCGCCGTTTTCACAAGACATGAGAGGATCTTGGAACAGATCTCTGATGTAGTTCTCCGAAGTGTTTATGACAAAATACACGTCTACTATCGGTGTATTTGAGTCGTCAGTTATTACAGTTTATACTTTCTTCTTATATAGGCTGGTAACTTCTTTAAGTAAGCATGTTAAAGATACCGTGCCTAGAATGTGGGTATTCAGTTTCCACGGATTTTTCTTTCATCCAATGGTCCTTTGTAGTACGTATGCTTCTTTGATCTTTCCATATAATTCCTTAAACATGACCGGAACGTTTTCACAAATCATCATCTGCTTCATGAGATCTAGAATGTTATCTGTCATCTAGTTTTTTTTCTTTATCTTGGCTTTACCTCTAGTATGTTCACTTAGTACTTACTTTATTTTGCCTTTGAGCATCATCCCTAATGATACTGCATCTTGATCTGATGGTTGGATTTTGCCTATGTGCTTATTTAAAGCCAACTTTTCCTTGGTATTTGGATCTTGCAGAAGCTCAATTATTCTTAAGGTCGGGTTTTCCCTAGATGTTGGTACCTTAATGGTTTTTAATTGTAATTTTGCTGTAGCTACAAGACAAATATGGTCGAACGAAATATCCGCTCCTGGGTATGTGGTGACCTTTTTGGATGAATTTCTGAAGCACTTATTTGTTTATATGAAGTCAATTTATATTCTGATAGGGTTCTCTAGTGTGAGTCAAGTATATACACAGTGCCTTGGTAGTTTGTACCAGGTATTAGTAGCAACCATGTGGTAATCTTGCCAGAATTAATAAAATGTATCCCCTCTGTTGTTGCTCAGTCCCAGACCATATTTACAAAATAGATCTCTGCGTTTTCTTTGGCCTAGCTTGAATGATATTTATTTTAAAGGGGTTAGTAACTAGTTATAGAAGCATGATTCTACCCAATATCGGCAGAAAAATACATACTTATTTAGTGTATTCTTTTGCTACAAAGAAGCAAAATGTGTCTTCACGTTCCTAGTTTTATTTTTTATTTTAATACCTTGAGACTCGAGATTCTTTGTACCCCTTTTCCATTGAAGGGCTGCCCGGTACTACATTCCATCTTTAGATTCCTCTTCATAGTGACATCCTGGTGTAAAAAAATTCTGCATAATTACCCGAAGCTTTTGCTGGTCGTTACTCAGCCGCTATTGAATAGCAGCCTCTCTGTAAACAGACGCTCTTCTTACTTCACTAAATCTCGCTATCCTAGTTTAGTTTCAACTGCAGGTCAATGAAGTTACCAGGATGTGGCGCTTGGAGCCATAAACAAGAGTGGACAAGTTCCGCTTGACCTATCGCATTCGATGTAACCGTCATGGCGGTCATGACGTCATGACGCGTCATTGTGAAAAGGTGCTACCTCTGCAGTGTAACCCTATAAGTATTAAAGGGAACGAAGTGGCAGATGAACTCGGAAAAAGAGGTGGACTTCTATGGGATCAGAGACGTTTTGCGGACTCCCCATGGCGCACAGAAGAGAGTTGGTGCATAAATGGGAAAAGGACAGAAGACACAAGCACTGGAACAATGTACCAGGCCTACGTCAATCAAAAGACTTATCAAACTCGATCACGGCCACAAGGTGCTTGAACTCACAAGGAACGAACTAAGAACTTTCACCGGACTCAGGACAGGGCACTGTGCCCTCCGATACCATTTGTGGAAAATGGAAAAGAGGAAAGTGGAAACTGCAGATTATGTGATTGGGCAGATAAAACGACCGAGCACATACTATGCACTTGTGTCGCGATTGTTCACAAACGTCTTTCGCACTTCCGAAGAAGTCAGCAGTATCACCTCCAAGAAAGTTACTAGTTTCATGGTGAATGATACAAAAGTAATTTGCGGGTTACAAAATAGCAAAGCTATTAAAGCGTTACTAGTTTGAATGTATTTATTTCAGTCAAATAAACTTTAAGAAATCAATTAACTTTTAAATTAAAAAAAAAGTTGAAATTGTTAATGTAAATAATGGAAACGCCGATGCTGATCAGATGCTTCAAAGACGAAATGGTTAATTTTATTTATAGCAGTTCCATATAAAATGAATAAGTCAATGTAATAAATAGCACATGCTTTAATCTATTGTTTATTAATTGCATTGATAACATTTAATTATTATTTGAAGTTATTATTTATTTGCAATTATAATTAATATTCTAGCTTAATAATTGCTCTAAATTGTAGTGAAATAGGTCAGCGAGATTTTAATGGAGTTTTAGGATGGTCGGGAGAGAAAATTTGTGAGAATCACATCTGTTCTTCATAATAAATATCTTAAGCTATAAGGACTTGTAAAATTGCTTTAGGCTTTAATAATTCCATTCCTCTCCGAACATAATCCATACTGTATTTAAGGAAACTGCACAGCTGCGCCACAATATTAGATGATCATTTAGTATTTTAATTCAATTGAGATTTAATTGTAGACAATCAATAAATCTAATTACATCTGTTGCACAATTTATGAGTAAAACAATACGAACGTATCACTCATCAATGACCAGACTGACTTGATAAATACCTCTTTGATAATGACCAGCTAAATTGTGTCAAAACTATACTTACTAATATAATAATAAAGTGTGCGATATAAACAAAGTTTAATTTTTGACATTTATAGGTTTAATAGCTACTCTACTGTTATTTAAATCTAAATAATCCTAATCCTAATACTAAATAAATAATAAAATAATAAAACTAAGGGACCGAAAGCCTATCGATTAAAGTTCCTATAGTATCGTATATATTAAACTAAAATTTTCTACATTAAAAAATGTTTATAAAATATAAAACCTACGTTGAAATAAAATACTTCCTGAGATGTATCTATTGGAAATATTCCCTCTATTAATAAAAGCAGTTCTTGGATTTGAAGGGTTTCTCAATAAATTTACTTTTGCTGGATTAAATTTAGCATAATTTAATTATCTGAATATTTTACATATAAAATGAAAACATTTTAATATATTATAGTGACATAAATTTATTATTTATCCGTAAAGGCAAATTCTAAGAAATAATTAATATTTTGTATCATTTATTGTTGGTGTTAAAATTATATGTATGTTGCCTATCGCAGTGGTAGGTTCGATTTCACCATAAATATTAAGTTTAATGCATTGAAAATGCATTAAATCAGCGTTATGTTGGCAAAGGAAATATATTCAGAATGTTATGCAATTGACATAAAATAAAATCATATATATGTTTTTGAGCATTAAAATCAAACCAAACTGAAACAAGTATAGCAAGTTTTAGATTAATTAATTTGAGATTTTTTGTTCTGCAATGAAGTTTATATCTATGATAGAAACATCTAAGTGTTGACAAGGAATTGCACTAATATCCAAAATTTTAAAATGCAATCTATTTGTACTTCTTTAAATATTCAATTTAAATTCTATACTAGTGTAAGTTACACATATCTTGCGTACTATTGCAAATAAGACGTTGTGTCATTACATAAGATAAAGAAAGAAATCACGCCTTTTTATTATTAACGATAAATTTAAGCAATTATTACATTTGTATTTACTGCTTAAGCTAAATTTTATATAGAAATGATTCCGTTTGGCATTATACTTTTTACGTGAGTAAGAATATATTGAAAGTAAATCGATGATTAATTGCTCTGTCACGTTTGGACTCTGACAGCTTTTAAGCGGCAAGCTTGATCAGGTTTATTAATAATAAATCATTGCATTTTACCATCCATTAAATAAAGCAACACATATTTATAAAATATCGTAAATATATTTAAATGCAGAACGAAATATATAAAAGGATTATTCATGTGGAAATTTCTTTATATTAATTTATGAGTTATTATATAAATAAATAAAATTTTGAATAATATTTTTTGATAAAGGATTTATCTTTTCTGTGCGAAAGTTTAGACGTATTAAAAAATCTATTTAGAATGAAAAAAATATATATTAATTAAAATTACAGCATAATATGAAAATATGTCACAATTCTTTGTAAAATATTATCAATTATGGTTTGTTCTCTTCTGTTCTGCAATGAGGATATTGGAATTTTCAAAAAAAATTAGTTATGAGCGATATCCAGGATGATATTATATTAAATGATATTAGTTTTTGCACTAAAGCAATTTAATTTGTTTAAAAAACTTTTGTCATAAATAGCTTTTTTATGATTTCTCGTATTTTTATTAGTTTTTGCTTTGCTAGTTATTGTATTTTGAGAACAATTTACATCATCCTTTTATAAGTTTAAGTCATCTTTTTAAACTAATACATTCTGGCAATTTAATTTTTAAATTAATTTCTAAATGGAAAAGGCTTATATCAATAGTACAATATAATATGTTATTTTCTGCAAAATAAAATTAAATTTAAGTTTAATTTGATCAAATTACTTATTAGAGCTACAATTTTTAAAACATTACACAATACATGTTTTGATGAACTAGTAAAAATAGCCGTGACTCCTTACAAAGTAAGAATGATTTAGCTAATAAACGGTTATTCATAAATCGCAATTTGGAAAAAATATATCTGACATATGGGTTCGATGGGACGTATAAGCCTGCGGAAATTTCGACCCAAGAGATCTTTTGTAATTATCCCCGACCTACTTGAGTCCCTCAATGTCTAGACTTTTTACGTAGTTTGAGGGTTAATCTACACCAATTCATCAGGCTTTAAAATTGCCGATGACAGGTAGTTCCCTCTTTGAAGGGACAGGGCAGAGACACAGTAGGTGCTCTGCTATTTCTTGTACCTTGTTGCAGAATCTATAGTTGGCATCTGTTGTCTGACCCATCTTAGTAAGGTGGTATTGCAGAGGGAACAGTTAGCAGGCCGATTATGAGACTTAGGTTGCCCTTGCTAAATCTGAGAAACCGTCAGGACCTTACGGCAGAGAAGGCGATAAACCTGTTCGTCTGCCGCCGCCAGCTGCTTTAGGGATAGTTTGCAATCCCAGACAGTTTTAGACTTATATGTAGGTGATTTTATTGCCTTTAATGCAGCATGTCCGTGCATATGCATATCCTCCTATTATTGTAGCCCCTTTCTAAACATACGTGGGCGCATTTGTTCAATTTCTGCCTGAAATATCGATGGGGATCGGCCCTTAGCTCTCGATAAGTCGAATCGAGGGACATCAATTCCGTTTTCGAATCCATTATCAGTTTTAGATCCGTCAGTGAACCAAACTATTGAGTAGCATTGTAACTGCCTGACTTTTGATTCAACCTCAAGGCGACCATGGATGGCCACTTCAATCGTTGCCTCAAGGTCGTAGTCAGTTATCATTTGGTCTATGGGAACGCATTTTGCTCTTTGGTACACTGTGTCGAGGATTTTAAGGTGCTTGTTAAAGTGTCCACATTTTGGAGTATCTGTCTAGATTATTCTTAAGGCGTCTAATGCAGCCTTCTTATTAGTATGCAGATTTAGCATTTATCCATTGCCCCAGTAGGGCACAGGTTCATAGCCCCTGTAATACCCAGACATGCCAGCCGTTGAACCTTGCTGAGCTTTGTTTGAGTTGTGATCTTCGTTGTCTTTATCCACCAGACCACGGAACTATAGGTGATTATTAGTCCTATCACCGTTATAAAAAGCCAATATATCATCTTAAGGTCTAATCCCAAACTTATGCCTATTAGTCTGCGGCAGGACCATATTGCCCTTACCGCTTTGGCGGTGGTGATGTCTACATGGGTTTTCGAGTTAAGCCTCTGATCAAAAGTGAGGCCGAGATATTAACTGTGTTGGAAAACCCAATGCCCCATTCGTTGTTGATGCCTAAAGGCTTAACTTTCTTCACCTTGTAAATGGAACAATTACAGTGCCCCTTCTGTAGGAACCATGTACCTACTTTTCGTAGGGATGTTTGCATGCGGTTAGACACTGTGTCGTCATGTTTTCCCCTTACTTTGATGCCGATGGCGTCAGCATAACCTTGTATGTCAAAACCGTCATTTGATAACCCTGACATTAGTCCATCGACAACTAGGGACCAGAGCAGACCTTTACTGCGAACACAGTTGCCAACTTAGCACCAATGGACAGTGTGATCCTGCAACCTTTGAGCATAGTTTGAAACAACGTGGATGTGGAGGTATCAACTCCTCTTGCCCTAGTGGCCGTGTCTATGGATTCCTAGGAAGTGTTGTTAAATACACATTAGATGTCCCAGAATTAATGTAGGGCCACTTCATTGTTTGCGATGCTCTATTACACATTAGTGTATGAAGGGCATTTGTAGTTAATTTGCATGCTTGATAAGCAAATTTGCGTTTGTGAAGGGGAAAGCACTGAAGCGCTATTCCCCTGATATTTCTATCAATGATTTTCTCCGCCGATTTTAGGAGAAAGTAGATGAGGCTTATGGGGCGATATGACTTAAGATCATCAGTTTTGCGTTTGCCAACCTTTGGTATAAATACCACCATCACTTTCCTCTATTGCTTAGGGATATTCCCAAAAGAGTATCTAGCTCTGAATATTTGGGTGAGACGCGGTAGTAAATCCTCCTTTCTGGAGGATTTGAACATCTTTAAGCCATTGATCGCTCAGATTATTATGTTTAGAGTGAATATTCCTTTTGCCAGTTTATTGATTTCTATGGTAGTGCGTTCTTCTATCTCAAAGCCGACGTCAGGTAGGCCTTCACTGTTAATTTCTCCTAGGGTTCCAGTGTATTTGCCGTTGGATTTTTTAAGAGATTGAGGTTTTAGGCACTTACTTCGTGATATATATTAATTTTAAAAAAATATATACTTTCACTTAGTTAATATCACAATATTTATTAGATAAGTAAAAGTATTTTTTATTTTCTTTTTTTAAGACTCCAATACAATTCGTGCGATCCCAGCAAGCACTGTTTGGAGGCGCTGTGAGGGAGGTAGATCATCTATCGCCTCGCAGATAGTCCTCCAAGTTTTCCTATTAGACTTTCTAATTTCTTTATTGTACTATGTGAGGGCTTTTCTATACTTCAATTGTCCGGAGACTTTGGCCCTATTTAAAGTACGCCTTATTCTGGCTTTTAGGCTAGCAAGTTCGTTATTCCACCAGAGCACTTCTCTAACGACGGCTCTTTGCCTTAATGGACAACTACTTTCCTAAGCGATGTTGATTACATCTTCCAAGTAAGTCGATGCTACTTCTAGCTGTTTGACAGTTATCTGAAATGTGAACTGGCTTATGTGGTAATCAGCTAAGGAGATAGATAATACCTCCTTTCTAACTGATGTAATATGAGAAGTTTGTTACCTCTGTTGAATATATCTAGGTTTTTACTTAAAACATAGTCTAACAGGAACTCACCTCTTATGTTGGTGTCCGTACTGCCCTATACAATGTGGTGCACGTTGGCATTCAGGATAAGGTAATTCTTGCCCTTCAATTCAATTCTAATTTCAATTATATCGGTTATCCAGTGCACTAAATCTACAATTGTATTTATGGTACTGAATCACTGTCTAAATCCAAATTGTCTATCATTTAAGATCTTAATATTCTCAAGATATTCTTTTAATTGTTTTTAATACTTTTCACAAAATCTTCTTAAAAATAAAATCCACTTCTGCAATTTTTAGTGCATCTGATTTTTTTTTAAATTTGTAATACACAAATAAGTAAAGAAGTAGTAGTGTTAGGCTATCGACCACGTGGTCTTTCCGCCATGTGTCGTTTGTGTACTTGTGTGTGTAAATGAGCTTGTTACTTTAAAGGCCGACATCACTCTAAAGCATCATTAAGTGTATCCCAATGGTAAATGGTACCGGTCACCCATCCAAGTGCTAACCCGAACTAACGTTGCTGCACTCTCGCTAACGCTAGTTCGGCCGCAACCGAATACGCCACCACCGGCGTGTAAATAAGTATATCTTTGCAGATTTAATCATTTCAACATTTATCCCACACACGTCAAAACTTTTGCTAGATTAGTAGTAGCCTTTTTTATACCCTTAATTTCCTCGTCGCATGTAGATTTACCACCGGTGACTAAAATAGTTTATTCTTAGATTTACATTTTTCAACAAGTGTTGTTCATTTTTTCGGCACTTTTAACGGCGTAGATTGAGTTGCAAAATATGGGCGGAATAGTATTTTAACTTCGTCAACTGTCAACCGATTACTTGAAAAATTCAGAGAGACCGAATCAGTTGGAGATGATAAACAAACTGGTCGTCTAAAAACAAACCATTTAAGTGTCAATATCGAAGCAGTGCATGGGAGAAAATGTCAGAACATTAATTCGGCGTCCTGGGCAAGAACTGAAAACTTCAAGAAACTCTCTACAGTGCACATAACAATTGGAACTTAATGACCATGCACAACGAAGATAGTTCATTGGATGGATTATTGAATATTAATAAATGGATACTAATTTTTCAAGCAATAGAGCAAATTTTTACCTTGATAAATTTATTAATCGTCAAAACTTCGTGTTTAGGGTTTAAAGAACCTACATGTGGTTGCTCCTGTAATACACAACCACATGTGCATTACAGGAGGAATTAAACGCTGCATCAACAAAATTTTGCCACATTTATCTATTAGCAAAGTCGCAGAGACATTTTGTCCTATGTATTACTCCATAAATAACCCTAGGTTATGACTAGAGAGCGGATTTCTAGCATTATGCTTATCCCTAATATTAATAGCATCGAAAAAATTTCTTAATATCTATACGAATCTTGAAGAATGTGATTACTTAGCGCTAAGTTATTTTGTGCTTTTTTGCTTATTTTGACTTTTTGTGCTTATTTTGACTTTTTATGCTTATTTTCATGCTTTTTTTTAGATTCTGATGCTTATTTGGAGCATTTTCTTAAACATTTAAAAAACATTTAATAAAAATTTCACGCTGATATCAAATTAATGTGCTAATATAGAGAATTTTCGTAAAAATCTGTATCCCATCATTTATAGATTATATTTGTATTACATATTTTCTTCATGTTTTTTGACAACATAATTGTTTAAAATCTACATAATACGATACAATAATTATAATGAATTTTATTATTAATAAATATTAGTACAAATTACCAATTTACAATGGATTCGTCTATAAATAAGTAGATATAATAGACCGTCTCATTATTCAGATAATACAAACGAACGCTTCATAGGAATCACACCTATGATATTCCGGATGTAAACGTCGTTAAACTAGGCCCAAACAGGGGCCCCAGTAAGTATTAAATGTAAACAAATTTAAGTCATAGCTAATAATCAGGTGTTCTGCAGCCGTATCAATTTTCTACTCTCGGCAAAAATACGGATGGGACGACTGGCGCATATTTACCGTTTTTGTTAATTTTCATATTCAAACTCGCATCCATAAACTATTGAATTGACATTCCAAAAACTTTGCTTATTTATCAAAAATTATTATATGCGTGAATCGTATTGACCTGGAGAATCACAGATAAATTATATTATATAATTCACATGTATATTTAACCCATAATGCAAAAGGTGAAAACCACAATACAAGAATTAATTACAGACTATCCAGAATTAACAAGTGAAAATTATACATTATTTTGTAAGGCATGTTTAAAAATAGTAAGTTTTATTATAGTTCTCAACTGCATCCTAACTGGTCAAGACTTGTATGTAAAACATGTTATAACAACACTACATCAAGAACGTTTGAAAAAGTTCAAAGTTGAACTAAAAAACAGCAAAATTTTACAATCTTTAGCATCTTCAACAAACGATGTACAATTTAAATTAAATTTACATTTGTGCAAAATGCTTTTTCATTCGAATATCCCTTTAAGAAAATTACAAAATAATGCATTTAAATCTTTCTTGGGAAAATATTGTAAAATGCGCATTCCAGAGAAAAAATTATGTAGCTCTTGCGTAGTATGAAACCATACAAAAAATTAAAGATATTATTAACAATAGTTATATGTGATGATGAAACCACAGACGCTTGTTTAATTTAATAATAGGAGTTTAACATGAAGACATCCGACCAATAGTATTTTGATATATACAAAAGAATTGAAGAAAACTGATAATAACATTATAGCAAAATTCATAAATGATGGACTGACAAGCTTATTTTTGCCGTAGACAATACCAAGTTACAAAATTTTACTAATAATGCATTTTGTGCATTGTACAAGTTTAGCACATGGATAGAAACGAATTTCTGAAACTATAAGAATGAAATTTCCAATTTTAAGATTTAATTAAATATGGAAAAGTAGTTCTTATATTCTTCTGTGAGTGCAATTATTCAAGGAGTCATTACCTGATATCTCACTGCCCAATAAACCGGTGCTAACAAAATGGGGAACTTGGCTATATTCTACGATGTACTATGCGAACAATTTTGAAGAATTTAATAAGGTTATATACAACTTTCCGGAAACGACAAGCAAATCAGTTAATGACTGTCAAACAGTTCTTAAGAAACAAGAGCTTCCTTCAAAACAATTTAGTTACATAAAATCGCGTTTAAATTTTGTGAGCAACACAATCAAATCTTTATAAAAGCAGATTCATTTTAGATAATACCTGCACGCATTAGCCAAGAAATCAAAATAATATCGAAAGAAGTATTCGGTGAAAATGAAGGATTTTTGATATTAAATAAATTAAACTTGATTTTGAATGGCATTTTTCAAATGGATCCAGCTATAATTTAAAATAAAGAGAAGCTTTTTCACTTTCAAAAAGTTATTGAGCGTCAGAAGTAATAATTTTTACAATTAAACCCTTAGAACAACATTTAATGATCTACTGTTTTCATGAATAGATTTTAGTTAATTTGAAATGTATACAAAATTACAATTTAATTTTTAAATAATTACATATTGTATATTGCGTAAAGAAAGTGTGTTATTTTAGTTTTAAGCAGAATATCTATGTAAAATATGTTGATAAACGTGCAACATATTAAGAAAATACAGTTTTCTTTAGTGCTTTTTTCGTGTTTTTATGCTTTTTTACTGTTTTTATGCTTTTTTCCTGTTTTTATGCTTTTTTAATGCTTTTTTTCACTAAATTTTGTGCCTTTTTAAGTGCTTTTTTTCATATTTTTTAAGCTTTTTTATCCGCTCTCTAGTTATGACAATCTAAAGACTAAATCGAATTCGAATCAAATATAATTTGAAAATATTACAAAATTGGTCGTGTCTGAATAGCCAGGTAGCTTAAGACAATTTACCTCAAACTATCACAACTCCAAACCGCAATTACATCCAACATTCTTCCTTTAAATTTAATTCGAAGACTAAAAACTGTTTTCTTGAGGCTTCTTTGTTATACATGTTGAATATAAATGAAACACTTTTTAACTTTGTTAGTATAACACTTTTTATTCAACGTTGACTATAGTTTCGGCAACATAACGTGTCATTATCAAAACTAACTGTAATTTTAACTAAAAATTACAGGTCCCATTTTTTCATAACGTATTATGGAGAGTACATTAACGCCGAAAGAATAATTCTTCTCTATTAGATATTTGGTAAAATTGATTTTTCAATTTGTTTAAGGGAAAAAGATTACCCCCATGTACATACCCTTAAAATGTTGTCAGGTTAACTTATAGATATCGGAATTTCTAAATTAATTTATGGTTTTCGGACTAAAAATGAAATTTTTTGTTGTCAAAATATGTCAAAAGCATATATTTTTCGTTTCCAGCAGGTGGGTCACCAGAAAGGAAGAATTTTTTGATTTTGCCCAGTTAAGGTGTTTTGATTTATAAACTCTTTTCTATTTAATATAAATTATGATATATAAAATGGATAAAAATACGGAGGAATTAGAATTAGAAAAAAGCAGAGATGGAAAAGAAAGAAGCAAAGTGGCAGGCGTAAAAGAAGGCGCTAGAAGAGAGAATCAACAAATTAGAGATGAAAGCTTGAAACGAACAAAAAAATAAGAGGCAAAATAACATTATAATAAAAGGGCTAGCAAAATCACAGAAGCCAGAGGAAGAGGTTCAAAGCCTTTTTAATTAAAAACAACAAATAGAAGTAAACAATATGAAAGTAAATACGATAAACAAGGAGAAAATAAATGAACTTACAATAGTACAATTAGCAAATTGGGAAACAAAAATAAAAATCATGGAAGCAAGAAACAAATTGAAAGGTACAAAAATCTACATCGATAATGATCTAACATGGGAGGAAGGACAAATCCACAGAGAAATTAGAAATATTGCAAGAGAGGAAAGACCAAAAGGAAAATGGGCAAAAGTGGGATATTGTTAATTAACTATAGATAAAGAGATATATGTATGGGATCAAAATGAAAATGGAGTTGTCGTAAAGGAGGTCCAAAAAACGATTAATCATGAGAAATACAAACAATGTACAAGATGAGACGAATAAACACAATAATAGTATGATTGAAAAGGCACAGGATTTAAGCAATGAATACAACAATAAAAAAGGAAGCAAAAAACTAGTTAAAAAGAAAATACAAACTAAACGTAACAAAATAAATGAAAAGAACACTGACATAAACATACATAACACAAAAAAAATATATTGATAGGAATGTGGAACGTAAAAGGAATAAAAGGAAAAGAAGAAGAACTAATACAGGAGATGAAAAAAATTCAAATAATGGGTATTACAGAAACAAAGAAAAAAGGAACAGGCATAAAAACCATTGAAGAAGGATATAAAATGATATGGGCAGGTATAGGGAAATCCAGCTTTGCACAATCTGGAGTGGGGGTGATGGTAAACAAGGAACAAGCAAAAAACATAGTAGGTATAAAATATGTAAACGATAGAATACTAGTAACTAAAATAAAAATAAACGAAGAAGAATATGCAATAATAACTATATGTGCCCCATGTGATAATGCAAGAGCAGAAGAGAAGGATGATTTCTTCATCATATTACAAAATGAAATTGACGAAATAAGACACAATAATATAATAATAATGGGCGACTTTAACGGAAGAGTAGGAAACCAAAATGAAGGAATGGAAATATGCCTAGGGTCAGAAGGGGAAAATACAAGGCATGACAGCGGAAAAAGAATAATAGAACAAACTATGTATAGAAAACGAAATGGTAATCACAAATTCAAAGTTCAGGAAAAAATACATTTACAAATATACTAGGAAAATACACAGCAGAAGAGAAAAATCGATTATCGATTACTTCCTAGTAAGTAAAAATATATGGAAGGAAGTAAAAGATGTATTAGTAAAAAAAGGAGCAGAACTGGGTAGCGACCACTACCTAGTAAGAATGATTTTAACTGCAAGAAAAAAACTGATAATAAACCTAAAAAGAATGATAATTAAAGAAAAAATAAAAGCATATAAACTAAAAGAAGAAAACATAAGAACAATATACCACGAAAAACTAGAGGAATACCGTAAATCAAGAGACAATTCAAAACAGGGTAACGCAAGCAGCAAGAGTACCCTGCGGAATAACAAAAATTGGGAACTATGAAAGAAAAGTGACAGCGTGGTGGAACAAGGAAATACAAATAGCAGTCAATAATAAGAAAAACAAATGAACGAAATATTTAAATAAGAATAACAGAAAAACGTTTAACTTTTTTATACTACTTTTTATTTTTATACGACACTTTGTGACTAGTTAAGAATTACACAGTAATCATTATCAAACTAAGTGAAATTTATTTTATTGTTTGATTTTATTAGTTTGATAATGATTACTGTGTAATTCGAAACTAGTCACAAAGTGTTGTATAAAAATAAAAAGTAGTATAAAAAATTTAAACGTTTTTCTGTTATTCATTAAAAATGTACTACGAAGTGAACGCCTCCAAAATTCAAGATATATTTAAATAAGAGAGACAATATATCATATGAGGAAGCTAATTTGTGTGTCATTGGGTGTTGTGAAGTATAGTGTATTGTCATATCTGTATGAGTTGGTTTATGATAAATTGCATAGTCGTGTTTATTATTTATTCGGGTAATTGTTAAATTTAGGAAGTTAATTGATTTTTCTACTTCTGTTTCAATAGTGAAATTTATTTTATTGTGTTGTGTATTTATTATGTTAAGAAATGCGTTTAATTGTCGGTCTGTACCTTTGTATGCCACGATTACGTCATCAACGTACCTGTACCAGTAAATACAATTATTAAAAGTGGGTAATTTTGCTAATCCTTCTTCTAGGTTATTCTTGAATATTTCCGCCATTAAAGGGCTTAACGGGTTTCCCATAGCTAAGCCGTCTTTCTGGAGATAATACTTATTGAATTGGAGATAATTTTGTTTCATGTAAATATCTAACAGATTTAAAATTTCGGAGGTTATTGTAGGATTTGTTTTATTTTCTAGCAGTTTATTTTTAATAATTGTGATCACTTCGTTGGGTGGTATATTAGTAAATAAGTTTTGTTCATCGAATGACACTAATCCTGCATTATTCGGTAGTAAGACGTCTTTGGTTTTATTAACTAAATCTAAACTGTTTTTGACTGCAAATTTTGAATTAAACTTAGTATGTTCTTTGATTAGTTTTATTTTTTTTTTGCTATTTTGGTGCATGGGGAATTTACATAACTATCTACTGGTCTAATTTTGTTATTTTTATGTAATTTAATTGTTTCGTATAGTTTTTGTGCTTGTGGGTTCATCGTTTGTAGCATGTATTTTTCTTTTTGTGAAAATAATGTATGTGTGGTATTAATTTCTTTTTTAAAATTTTGTTGAAAACTTTTGGTTGGGTCTTTTTGAATTTGAGTGAAATTGTTTTCTTTAAGGAATGATTCTACTTTATTATTATTATTATTATTATTATTTAATTTATTTATAGGCTTCGACGTCTGGGGTCATGTCGCCTTTGTCTAAATAACAGGGTCTAGAATTTCATAAATAGTCCGATACTTCTAACATATTTGAGTGATTTGGAAATATTCACATATGTGTTTATTAGGGCCTCTCCAATGGTTTCAGGGATTGCTAATTGGTTTCTAGTAGCAGCGTTATCAATACATTCTTCAAATATATGTTTGATCGTTTGCTGTACTAAGCATGTTGCAGATTGTGGTGGGTCATCCCCTCTAAGTAGGTGTAATGATGTAAGGTGTGTATGACCTATTCTCATTCTTGTGAGTACTGCCTGTTCTCTTCGGGATAAGGAATTTGGATAGATCCAAGGTTTGACCGACGGTTTAATAATAATGTTGTTTGTCCAGTGTATCTGCCATTTTTAGTAGATTTTCTTTTTTATTCTTGCTGTTAGGTCGAGATGTCGAGATTGCTAGGCAGGGCGTATCTGCTGGTAGCGTAGATGCTCTATATGCAGCTTTATCTGCAGTCTCGTTACCGGTAATGTTATTTGGGATGATACGCAAAATATTATAAATTAACTTCACCACGGGGTCCTTACCGGATGAGCGTTTTATTGCTTGTAGGCAGCTCAATGAATCCGAACAAATTGTAATATTTCTGTTATCAGGGTGTTGTTGGCAGTATTGTAGTGCTATAAGTATTGCAGTTATTTCTGCTATATAAATGCTGGATATTGGGTGTAGGGTAGCTAAAAATGTTCTGTCAGATGTACTCACGCCACATCCAACACCATGCATGGATTTTGAGCCATCCGTGTATAAGATTCTGGAGTTTTTATATTCCTCCATTAAGTCAAAAAACATGCTTTTCAAAAGGGTTGGATGCGTAACATGCTTTTGATATTCGCTTATCTCTAATCGGAATGTTATTGTTTTTGTGGTCCAAGGTGGAGTTTCTGGGATTCCTATTGATAATACATCGGGGAGAGTTTCATTTAAATGATTCATCAATTGACTCACTCTAATAGTTGCTGGTTTGGTGATAGTTAGTCTTCTTCTATATAGCTCTTGGGTGTGGTGGTCTGGTAGCTCGTTTAATAGAAAGTGCGAGCGTTTAGATTTTAGATTAACGAAGTAATTTGTTAAATTCCACATGCGCCGATATTTTAGTGGTGGTACTCCAGCATCACACGATATGCTTGTGATGGGGCTGGTACTAAATGCTCCGATTGCCATTCTGAGTGCGCTATTCTGAAGTGGATCTAGGGTTTGGAGAGTGCTCTCACGGGCTCCTCCGTTATACTCCCGTAATCAAGTTTAGTTAGAATTAACGCCTTATACTTACGGAGTAGTATTTCCCTGTCAGCTCCCCAGTTTATCCTTGATATGCATCGCATCATGTTTAGCCGTTAGTAATGCCTGGATGTGTTGGTCCCACCGGAGCTTATCATCCAGGATGACACCGAGAAATTTAGCCGAGTCCGTGATGTTTATAGTTGTACCATTTACGTTTAACCTAGGCAATCGATGGGGAATGCGCTTCCTACAGAAATGAACACACACGGTCTTTGTTTGTGAGAATCTAAAACCTCTACTCTCTGCATTAGTAAAAATACAATCTATTGCAAGTTGCATTCGGTTATTTGATGGCGTTCCTAGTAGTATACTGAGGAAAATGGCTAAATAATCCACATACAGTGACCGTCCGATAGATCTATCAATGCCGGATATGATTTCGTTTATTGCAATGCCGAATAAAGTAACACTCAACACGGATCCCTGCGGGATGCCGTTTTCCTGATGATGAAGTGTAGAGAATTTGTCAGCAATTTTGACACGAAAACTTCTGTTTTCCAGAAAGGTTGTGATAAAATTTGGTAAGATTCCCTTTATTTCCCATTTTGACATCATATCCAATATACCATACCTCCACGTAGTGTCGAAAGCTTTTTCCAAATCAAAGAATACAGTGTTCTTCTCTAGCAAAGCTGTTTTGGATAGCGTTTTCTATATGAACTAATCGTCGAGTGATTTTGTCGAAAACCAGCTTGATTGGGCGACAGTAGTTGTTGGGTGTCTAGTATCCACATTAGTCTGGCATTGACAATTTTTTCCAAGATTTTGCTCATACAGCATGTTAAAGAAATGGGACGGTAATTTTCAACGGATGACGGGGACTTTTCTTTTTTTTGTATGGGTACGATAATGGATTCCTTCCATTTTACAGGATGGCGACCTGTTGTCCATATAGTGTTATAAAGTTTTAACAGGTATCTTTTGGCACTTTGGGAGAGTTGTTTAATCATCTCGTATAGGATATTATCTGGTCCAGGTGATGTATTCCTCATCGAGTAAATGGCTTTTTTCCATTTCCTCTAGCGTAATAGAGAGATTGTAGTCTAGTGCCTCAACTGCAGTAAAGTCTATGGGGATTTCACGAGTTTCCTTAGAACTTCTAAATACCTCACTATAATTGCTGTTGCTACCTATGCTGGAGAAATGTCTACCAAAACAGTCTGCTATTTCGTGTACGTCATTTATGGATCTATTGTCTACTACTATACATGGAGTTGGATCCGGTTTTTTAGTACCTTGTACCGCTCGAATCTTTTTCCAGACTTCAATAATAGATGTTTGTGGCTTCATTTCCGTGACATAGTTTTCCCAGCTTTTCCTCTTTTTTGTAGCACCAACCTACGGCAGAAAGCTCGAAGTTTTTTAAAATTTATTTTGTTTTGTTTCGTGAAGGATCGTTGGAAAAATCGTAGCGCGGCCTTTTTATTTTTGGTAGCATTTTCTAATTCATCGTCCCACCAGGGAACTGTGGCCTTTTGTGGTTTTCCCAACGTTTGGGGAATAGTGGTCTCCGCAGCTAGTAATATAGAACGCGTAAATTCTTGTGTCATTATGTCTACATCATCAGTAGTTGTGGGAATTATCATCCTGTTTCTAAATTTATTCCAGTTTGCTTTTTCTAGTTTCCATCGTGGTGTTCTGCTATTGGTACTTCCATTTGTATCGACGGTTATAATAATTGGGAAATGATCACTGTAGCAGAGATCATATGCTACGTTCCAAAAAAGTTTAGCAGCTAATTGAGGAGAGCAAAAAGATAGATCGATTGCTGAAAAGTTACCTGATCTCGCACTTAAGTGGGTATTTCTGCCATCGTTCATGAGAAAGAGGTCAGCTATTTACGTGGATTCTGGAAGGAGAGGTGTTGTGTCGATGAAATGGGATTAGGAATTATGATTTGTTAATT
>OZ018391.1:53150344-53172590 GCA_963969525.1 Ontholestes murinus
ATTAGGGTCTATTAGGGCTACTTTTTAAAATTACTTTCATAATATACAGGGTGTCCCAAAAACCCTAAAAGTATCAAAGTTGTGTTTTTTTAATGAAACACCCTGTATTTTATTGCATTTTTGAATCCTTCGAACAAAATAAGTGTGTGTTTTAATAAGATTATTATTACCTAAACCTTAAGGTTTTTGAAATAATTTGAATTTTGTAAAAATTTAACCTAATTTTCATATTTCAAATACTTAAAAAGTAATTAAGTATATATATTATAGAGGAGAGGAGAAAGTGGGGAAACTTGGGGTATCCCTTTTTGGGGAGTGAATGAGGTGGAGAGAGTATTACGAATTTTCATCTGTAAGGATCTATTAAGTAAAAAATTATCAAGGAGGTTGATGAAATGGGGGGAATTTTCAGGGAGTTACACTTAAATAGCAGGCCCTGATACCATACTG
Source organism: Ontholestes murinus (assembly GCA_963969525.1). Classification (NCBI taxonomy): domain Eukaryota; kingdom Metazoa; phylum Arthropoda; class Insecta; order Coleoptera; family Staphylinidae; genus Ontholestes; species Ontholestes murinus. The sequence goes on from OZ018391.1 coordinate 53,150,795, forward strand.
AGTCAAACGCTTTCTGTACATCAAGGAAAACAATGGCAGATTTTTTATTTTCAAGTTGGGCTGTTTGATGGTTTGAGGTTAGAATTGTAAGAGGGAAAGATGTGGAGCGTTGTTCAAGGAATCCAAATTGGTAGTGAGGGATTGAATTGGAAACATGATTTAGGAGCTTGGATTTAATAATTGCTTTAAATATTTTACCAAGGACAGGAAGCAAGGTTATTGGGCGGTAATTGGTAACTAATAAAGGGTCGTTGTTCAATTTAGGTATACAGGTAATTATCCCTCAGTTACATTGGATAGGAATTGCCTGGGTATAGTAAATGTGATTTAGTATTTTAATTATATATTGATGGATGGTTTTAAGGTTAGCGTCCTCCACGTTTAAGCACAAACAACACTTAAAGGATATACAAGGTCAGTGATTATCTAATAAAACATAAATAAATGTATAGTTCGCACGATTAATACTATAAATTTGTAATTGAAAGGAATAATAGAGTATCATTAATATAACTTAGAAATTCAATAGTAGTCCTATATTTTTATTTTTTACTCATATAACGGGTGTCCAACAATTATTGCAGTCCCGGGTGGCGTTGGAATAAAAAACGTAGGTCGATTCTTACATGTTGCAAATAAATGAACTGACATTTCTAATGCACATTTAAGTTATGTTTGACAATTAAAATGTCAGTTCATTTATTTGGCACATGAAAGAATTGACCTACGTTTTTGATTCCAACGCCAGCCAGGACTGCAATAATTGTTGGGCACCCGTTATTTTTTTAAATATATCTATAGTAATAATATATTATGATGTGAGATACTTTTTAGAGGTTTATTTATATAATAACTAGTTATTTATTATTATATTAAAAACAAATAATTTAACATAATATAAGTAACTTTGTTAGTATCACACCTTTTTATTTTTATTTGTAATAAAATTCAGCTTGTTTCCAACAATATACAATTTAATAAAATTTATAACATTTTCCAAAGCATTGTATAGCGAAAGAGAATATTATTTCAAACTGTTTGTTAATTAACGAAATGTCGGGATTACCTTTCACTTCGACGAACTCGAGTAAATAAAACTTTAATAAATTTCCAGTGAAATGGATTACCTCAAATGCATTACTCCCAAAATTGTGTTTATTTTCATTTTAATTTTCCACGATAATGTTTACACTTTATTTAGTATATGTCTGATATGGATATTTGTCAAAAATTTCTATTATAAATGAGATTGAAAATTTTTGATTGGTCTTCTGTAATTGAGGTTTGATGTAGAACAAGGTTATCGTGGCTATAGTTATCGTGCGTTGCCGGTTCTGTTGGCGATATTGGCGATTACGTTGGGTTTGAAATTGTTCTGGATGAGAACCTTCTTTCTGAAGCGTGTAAAATTCCTATCTCTTGTTTTCTTCGACTGTTAATCGATTTGGTTACTAAAGTTTTGGCTACTGAATATATCTGGCCCGGATGGTGCTGTTATTCAGCATGTAAGTAACGATTTGTGTGGGTAGTTTTCCTGTAACTTCTGTGTCTAAGCTCGTTTTATTAGTAAGATGTCCGAGAATGGTAGATTATCTTCGATATACATTTCCATTAAAACTGGATTGTTGGATGGATGTTGTTTAAGTGACCTAGGAATTGGTCTAGGTTTTTCGCGACCTTGTGACCATATGACGAAAAAGCAATATTCATATCTGAGCTATTTGTGGCAGTCGGGTGTAAAAGATGTAGTGAATAGGCTATTTTTAGCGAGGTCTAGAAGATCGTGAGATGGATTGTGCTTTGTCTGCATAATGATTGCTTCGACGACGGGAATCTGGCTCAATAACGACTTAACAACGAAGCTTCTGGATCTAAATCTGGATTTATTTTTATTCAGTCCTTGCTACGGCCATGCCAACCCAAAGCACGCAAATTCCAGGACTGCAGCAATATCTTAGGATGCCTAATGACTTTAGACATCCCTTATCCATTGTCAATTCAGCAGATTGAATAACACCCGGTAGTATAGAAGTGCATACTCAGCTGTTTCCTCTTTCTCTTCGCACTCTCTGCAGGTGGGACTAGGTAACAGTCCCAGTATGTTCAAGTGAGACATTACATTGCAGTGTCCTGTCAGGAGCCCTTCAACCTTCCGTAGGTTTTCTCTGGACAGTTGTATACAGTATCTGGCAGTCTAAGTGTTCATTGCGATGAAGTTTTCTCAGACACTACAGCCAGGTGCCAAATAGTCGACAACTCGTCTGAGGGCTATGCATGCTTTCTTTCTAGAAGAATGTGTATAGAAGTATTTGACTTTATATTTCAGGGTGAGTTCTTCACCCGGAAAGATTGGTGGTTTGAAATATTTGATCTTTCTTTTTCTTGTGAACAACACCAGTTCCGTTTTTTTTGGATTTACAAATAATCCTTGGTCTATGCCATGCATGTTGATTGCGATGTAAAGGATGTTTTAATATGACTGTTTTCCTAATGTACCGGTCGCATAGCATCTCCAGTATGTTTAGTAGAAAGGATGTAAGGCTCATTGGTCGGTATTCTTTTGGTATGGTGTAGTCTGAGCGTCCTGTTTTTGGTATAAAGATTCCTCAAGTTTCCCTCCATGGATAAGGTGTGTAACTGAAGACAATACACCCCCTGTATACGCCCACGAGAGTGTTCAGTATAACATCCTTGCCCCACTGTATGAGAGCGGAGGATATGTATGGTGAGAAACTCCTCAATTCCCAGTCTACACTTTCCCTGATAACGATATAGCCCGCCAGAAGGTTATTCTGTCCTCAATAAAAGTTTGCCGATGTTTTCAGATGAGCTCCAGAAGATGCGAGTGTGATGTCCACAACAAACTAAAGCGATAAATATCCATAAAAATAACGATAACAGATAAAAGTCTCGAAAATTTTAAATTTAAAACACACACACACAGATATATTGTTCGAAAACTGGGGTTTCGGCTTCATTCTTTGAATTTGCAGGTTGTATTGGTTCTGAAAAAAACCTATTTGCAACGTTTCGACCAAGTGGCCTTGGTCTTCTTCAGGCAGCGTTTATTGGAAAACTGCACTCGTGCTTAATTGGAGAGCGCTATTTATGCCTGCGGTGTTGGCTGATCTGTGGCTTCTAGTGATTGGGCCGGATGAATTAACAGGGACTCCGTTGGTGTTACCTGTGAGGATTAAAATATGTGATGCGGGTGATGAAAAATGCTTGATGCAAGTGAATTTCCAAGTGGGGGTAGTCGTTGGGCGTTGTCACGAAAATTAACTAAAACGTAACAAAGTTCAAATGGAAAAATACGTGGTTATTACAGGAACTCATCCTGTGAAATCAGTCCATAGGACCTCTATCTAAAATTAGCAAAACCTACTAGTGAAATGATTTACTCACATTATAAAATTAAACAGTAAAACGATGAATTCATTTCTTATTTAACCCGTTGTGAAACATTTTTGTATCAAACAAGTTAATTAAAATAGTCATTACACAAGAAAGAACATTTCCAAAATCACACAATAATACACAGTAAATCATGTTGAGCTTTCAATGAAACTGAAATAAAAATTAGTTTTAAATATTCAACACCAACAAGAAAAATGCAGTTAGAATAAATAATCAACAATATTTGATCGCGCAACAAAAATCCAAAGATTTCACCGCCTTTATAATAGCAAGCAGAGAAACAATTGAAAAAAAGGAAAATGGCAATGAAAATTACGAAACTCAAACAGAAATGAGGTGAAATCATCAAAAGAAAAAGACGTATTATATGCATTAGTAATAGTGATTATTTTTATAAGGTAAACAAATTTTAGAAAACAGACCTTATGTTCAAATCCACCATCAATATGTATGTTAAGAAATTAGATAATACGTTAAAAGACTTTAAATCTTTAATTGATAATAAACTTAAATATTGTTTGCCAAAAATCTAGAAACAGGACAACAAATGAAATCCAATTATTTTCAACATAAATTCTTTTACGTATGTTTTCAACAAAATGAATAACCTAATAAAATACTGGTATAGCACACGCCGGTGGTGGCGCATCGGTTACGGCCCCGAACTGACGTGCAGCAACGTTGATTCGGGTCAGTAGTCGGATGGGTGACCGGTACCATTCACCATTGGGATACAATTAATGGTGCTTTAGAGTGACGGGGGCGATCCTTTAAAGTAACAAGCTCATTTACACACACACAAATACACAAATGACACATGGCGGAAGGACCACGTGGTCGATAGCCTAACACTACTACTACTACTACTACTACTGGTATAGCGTCAGATTTCAAAAATTATTTATTGTACTACAACAATTGTTTCGCCACTCTGTGGAATCATTGTGTATGACAATAACAAAATATAATTGAGCATATATACTAACGGGATGGTAGAATTAGAGATTCAAAATTAACTTCCAATATTAGTGCAAAAACTATTCATTGCACATTCATAGTATAATATTTAAGGAAATAATTTTTTAAATTTAAGCATGGTGTCATAAGTTATGCCTTATAATCAGAGAAAAATGTATTAATAATACCAATATAATGATTATTGAAGTAAAAAATTGTTACGATGTTATCAATTCACGAGCTAGTACAAATTGTTTATTAATTTTTAAATTTTCCGGCCTATCGTGAATTTTCTAGTATAATCATATTAAAATCGCCAGCTATAAAATAGAATTTATTGGCTAAATAAACAATATTGATATTTACAAATGAACAACTGTATAATTACTCATATTTTATTAATTGTGGAGTGATACTTGGTTAGAGTTTATGCAAAATTAATCCGATTCTAGTGGATTATTTAAACCCAATTACATTTTACTGGATAGCTTGTATATACATACAAATAAATATTTTATATAATTAATTTCAACAAACTGGTTTTAATAAACGTATTCCATGAATTGTACATCAAAATAAGAGTTTATAATACAATGTACAATAAATATGAGTTAAATAAATCACATATTTGTTCTTTTGATTAGTATTATTTAAATTGTATAAACGTATGTAAAATAATAAACTTCACTTCTTGGAACATCCCTGACTAATATAAAAAAACCAATAAAATAAATATTAATTTATTATCCCAATATTGTCTTCCTAGAAACCCTAGTATAAACCCTAATTTTAAAAATCCCAATTCAACCATATTTGATTTCATTTCATCATTTCATCCTTTTACGCAATAACGACTGACGCCACATGACTGCACAAGGCAGAAAGACCTCGGGTCGATAGCCTTTTGACAAATTAATACATTCACATCTCATTCATTACTCATTATTCCAATGTAAATATGTACAAAATTTGTCAATAAATATATGTTACTACTAAATATTAATTTACCGGTGTAGTATTCTAAAAAAATTGAAGTATAGACGCGTAAATATAATTTATTTAACAATTTCTGGAACGCTGTATTACATTTATGCAAGAAGTATTAGCTAACAGTTAAAACAATTACTTCTCGTAAAGGCATTGAATTACATAACCGCCGTTACATGGCTGTAATCACATTCAGTACAATGCAACTTTTTTGTGCTGATATTGTTTTTAACCATGTCACGAAATATAATAATAATAATATAATAATTATATAATGGCAATCTACAAACACGTGTTTCGCTATAAAACGATTCACCTATTAAAGCCGAACTGGTTAAAATTTAAAAAGACAAAAACTTTAATAGTATATTACATAACGAGAGTTGTAAGTCATATATTACGTACGAGTGGAAAAAGTTGCGCACGAGCCGTTAGGCGAGTGCAGTAATTCCACGAGTACGTAAGTGACTTACAACTCGAGTTGTGTACTATACTTTTTCTACTCCCATTCATTATAATTTGGAATACTTTGCAATATTGAGGTTATGTTTACTATTAAAACACTTCGCAGCATCGAATATATGGCCCAAAGAGATGAAGGTTTGTATTTCTTACTTATTTCCCCAAAATAGGCTAATAACACATTTTCCGAAAAAGACTGAATACTATTCATACGCCAATCCTTGAATTTTCAACAATTTCTTCTGTGGAGTCACTTTCATTCATTTTAACAATGAATAAATGAATTATTAATAATAATTAAACCAAAATAACGTCAACGTTAGGCTACTTGATTTGAGTTTCGTAATAATAATGGTTACGTAATATATTACGTGCTAGTTTTTTCTTCATTACATGCATGTATCATAATGCCATGATTACTAATCAACAAACAATTGCGTTATTGCCTACTTACTACTATGGGAGTAGAAAAAAATATAAATGGACCTGTGTTTTATCGTAACTTGTAATATTGATATACATTTTCTTCATAATAGATTTTTTGAATAAATTAACTGACCATAATAATAAATAATTATTAATAAAATTACTATACACGCATGTATTAAATATCAGAAAAGTTAACATATTTATAATAAAATTTACTTTTTCATATAAAGAAGTAGTGCTGAGACATTTATATCAATAGTTAGACATTACAATTTATATAAAATTTTAAAATAAAATTCAAATTTTACATAATCCGTTACATATTATTAATACCTTAATTGAGATGTTTTATTTCTATTTAAATATCACTTTTAAATTTATACATATGAAAGATACAAATATATTCAATATATTAATATTATCTTTAACTTCCATATTCACAGAAAGAAAATAAAATATAATAAATGTAATGTATAAAATAAAATAAATATCTGATAAAGATGGTCTTCTACTCCATGGCTATCGAACGATGGTCTGACTATTATTTAATTAAATTCTGTAAAATAATAATTTTAAAATTTTGGAATGGACTTATTGAAGTTACTGAGAAGCATTGCTGGTATGTGGTACCAATAAGGCTAAGGCCCATTCGTGATTCACTCATGTGAACTAAATAATAATAACAATATATATCAACATAATAAAAAAATAAGTAATAAAATTAATAAGTACATACAATTAATAATACGCTTTAAAAACAAAACAACAAAGAAAATATTCCCATTAATAAAAACTAAATCTTTCCACACACACAAAAAAATAATAATCGTTACAAAAACATATCATTACATATTCGGTTGGCATTACGGCACAAATGCGTAATGGGCGCTCTTTATCATATCATATTTTTTAAAGACAAATTATAAATTATGGTCAACGGCTTGGCAAATACGTATTTGCAATCAAAAAAACACGGAACACTTCACCGCATATTTGTGAATTACGGAGCGGATTTATATTATTTACTACCTGATTTTCTTGGATAATGGGCATACCGATACTTTCGCTGTGAAAACGTTCGAAAAAATATTAGCAAATCCGTCAATAATTTCTTATGGAGAGAAATAAGTTAATGAATCACTATGAAGTTCTCCAGGAATTCTTGTCGTTCCTTTTTTTTAAATTCACAAATTTTCACAAATCTTTTGATGTAGCCTTAAGGTTGGATTGAATTGTAAGTATATAATTATTATATGCAGCGGATATTTAATTTATTCAGACGACGTAACCTTGTGAACTTACGATAGAAATATTTTTTTCAATGTAATATTACGCTTAATTTCGACTGGGAACCAAGGTGAAAATGTATCTATTTTTGAATGTTTCATTAATGGAGACTTTGACAGGGTGTTAAACAGTTTCCCATAGAAAGCTTGACAGGTTTCGTTAACATCTATATTATTTTCAAGAAACGACCAGTCTACATTAAATAGGTCTTCATAAAGAACATTGTTTATTATCGTGCATATATGAATCAAAGGTAATACATAATGCTCTCTCCATGCACGGTGTGAACCCCACAGTTAGTGGATGGATCAAAAGCATGCTGGAGAATAGGGCAGTCACAGTAATGGTAGAAAACACCACTCTCAGAAAGATCGTTGCTAAATGATGCCCACAGGGTGGAGTACTCTCACCACTCCTGTGGAACAGAGTTGTTGACAGCCTACTGCGGAGACTTAACGACAATGGCTTCCACACCATAGGATATGCAGGTGACATAACCTTCCTGCTAACAGGCAGATTTGAGACGGTGTTATGCAGCTTGATGCAGGAAGCCCTCAAAATAATTGAATACTAGTGTAACGACCAGTCTCTGACCATAAACCCGTCAAAGACTGAAATGGTCCTCTTCACAAAGAAAAGGAAACTAGGTAAGCTAAAGCTTCCTATGCTCCTCAACACCTAGTTGACATTGTCGTCGGAAGTCAAATACCTGGGAGTGATCCTTGACGGCAAGCTGACGTGAGAACCACATCTCAAAATGAAATGTAAAAAAGCATGCGTATCCCTCTGGCAATGCCGGAGGGCTGTGGGGCAGACATGGGGGCAATTTCCCAAGATAGCACTTTGGCTGTACACAGCGGTAGTAAGACCAATGCTAATCTATGGAGCACTGATTTTGTGGGCCAGCGCCAGACAGAAAACCTCAGCAAAGCAGCTTACTCAATTACAAAGGATAGCATGTCTCAGCACGATCGGAGCAATGCGAACAACACCCACTGCAGCAATGGAAGCAATACTCTGCCTTCCACCTCTCGACTTATACGTAGAGGAGATGGCCACGGCGGCAGCACTGCGCCTAAACTCAGTTGGACTCTGGTACAAAGGAGGCAGGGCTGGCAGACACTGTCCCTTTTAGAGGAGGCTGTCAAGAAGACACCCTTCCTTGGAAGGAAGACAGACAAGTTGCCACCCTGTTACGTCTTCAATAGACCCTATAATGTATCGATAAAAAGAGGAACCGGGAGTGTCGAGGGTGGGGAAACCCTCTGAATTTACACCGATGGTTGCAACAAATGGACCACTTATTAGTTTTACCCCTAGGGAAGCACACAACTACTCTCGTAAATGCTCGTTGGCATCATCCAAGGGGCGAAAGAAATCTTACACTGTGACATCCGTGATACGAATATCCAAATCCTTACAGACAGTAGGGCAGCAATACTAGCAGTGAGTGGTCACAAGTTTACCTCAAGACTAGTAAAAGAATTTCACAACACCCTGAAACAAGCTGACATCCTCAAACAGAACACTCTCAAGATGCTAAAACAACGTTGGGACAACACCTTAGGCTGCAGATAGGCTAAGGAAGCAATACGCTCACCCAACCTGAAAACAGCTGAATATTATCTGCGACTATCCCGGGGGAATCTGCGTCTTATCACAGGTATCCTTATGGGTCACTGTCAGCTAAGGAAACACTTGTTCACTAAGGGACTGGTGGAAACCCCCATATGTAGAGCATGTGAAGAAGAGGACGAGACAGTGGAACATGTGTTAACCACCTGCTCAGCTCTCGCCCACCTTAGAGAGTCCATGCTAGGGGAGCTCTGGCCGAACATGGCCAACATAAGGGATAACCCTCCAAGCGTTGTGCTGTCCTTTGGTCGCCACCTTGGGTGGCTAAATGAGTGATAGAACAACGCAGGGCTGTCCAGTCAGGGGGCACAACGGGCCTAGTGAGGCCTAAGTGCTCTGGTCAATGATTTGATCACCCTTGGAAAACTCAATATAGATCCAGATACATAATACAGGGTGATGTTTATCCTTCGTTACACTTGGGAACTCATCCCTTACGACGTTGACAACACTGTTAAAGTTACATAAAATCAAGTCTAATAATGTATTGTTAGAATTGCTTACGTTATTCAGTTATTTAAGTAGCTGTATGAGATTAGACAGTGCTAAACATTTTCCATTATTTGGTGCCGAATTATCAGAATAACTTGGGATATTGAAGTCGCCAAGAATCAAAGTTGGTTGATTTAGAATATATAGCGAGATAGTTTCAAAGAAAGTGTCTAATTCACTTCTGGGATATAGAGAACTATAACATAGAAAAAAGATGACCGTGGGACACATTTACATAAATCAAAATCAATTAACGGCGCGTGATCATTAATCACCCCCGCCAGTTGTTCTGTTTGTAGTTTGAGTATTTCTATCACATCTTACGACATTAAATTCAGGAGTAAATAGAACAGATTCACAAAGCCAGGTTTCTGTAAAACATATAATATCGAAATCAGTATTACATACGCTATTGTAAACTGTGTGTGTTTATGAGCGAAGGCCTCGGGTATTGTGATAGCAAACATTGAGAAGATACATTCTGTTGGACGCATTTAGTTTTCCGAATTCCCGGATGTAGAGACTATTGTTGGTATGCTTCGTATATATGGTATTTGATACAAAGATCAGTTTCCCCTAAAGATGAACGTTGTAGAAGTTCCTTTTTGGTCACTTTGTACAATTCCACTTGGGCCGGAGTTTGATCTCGCGATATGGCAATATGTTTATATTCGTTGTTATTCCTTAAAGCCTTTAAATTTCGGAAAATGGATACAACAGATGATTCTTCAGGTAAAGTAACTCTTACGAGTTTCAGCTCTTGTTAAATTTATACACGAAAATTTATAGTGGTTTTTGCAGACACAGCAATCAACCATCGAATGTTGTTCATTAGACGTATTACAACATGTACATGTATTCATGATTAAGGTTATGAAAAATTATGATTGTGGAACAGGAAAGACGTATTTCACGCTAGCGCGACCGACCGCAGCGACTTAAAGCACAATGCTAAAATAGGCCATGGACGGGAAAAATTGATGTTAGGTTATTACGTTAATCTTATACGAGGGCAAAAATGAACATAAAGTTAGTGTTGATATTCAAGGATTGAATTAAATTAGAATATACTTTTATTTTTCATATAAATTAGAAAAATTTAAACAAAAATTCAAAAAATTATAATATCATTTTGAATGTATTTAATATTTGTTGAACTGCCCTCTTGGTTGAACCAGATATGTAATTTTAGTGAAGAAAAACAATTGCTATGTTCCATATTATTATTTTTATTTTCAGTTTCCTGACACGTGTTTCGATCATATGCGATCATTTTCAAAAGTTTAACTTATTTAAGATTTAGAAATTATACAATACATATATACAATATTTAATGAGGTGAAATTATCGCGATTATGATATTGTCGGCATGCAGTAATTCGTGTTAATTATTTAGAAGATTAACACCGCCGTTAATGGCATTCTTAATCTGCAGACCCTCCAGGAAATTACGCGTTCACCTCATTAAATATTGTATATATATTGTATCATTTTTCAATCCTAAATTAGTTTAACCTTTGAAAATGATCGGATATGATCGAAACACGTATCAGGAAACTGATAATAATATTAATAATATGAAATATTAGTGTTTTTCTTTACCAAAATTAACATTTTTAAAATTAAATTTTTTTATCAAGCTTTAAAGCCTGCATGTTTTTTTACATGTATTTAAAATGTAATAGTTTTAAAGCAAATGTAACAGAAAAGTTTGGTTATTGTACAGCTTATAATTGAAATAATTGGACTTAAATTGATGGAAGTAAATGCAAACATACTCTAAAAAATAGATGAGCATTATTTTGACTCAATACAGAAATATTTTTCACATCGTTTTAAAGTTAATAAAACCTCTTATAAATTTTAAGTCATCATCATTGAATAAAAAAAGCTGACCGTTTTTAATATATAATCCGTATTGTATTAAAAATTACAAGATCCTAGAGTAAAAGCTCTTAAGTATTCCTCTTGTTACTTGTATACTACCTCCAAGATTGCTACCTATAGGTTCTATTTAAAAAACTACATTCTGTAACATTGTAATCCATTGAACCAATTTGAGTAATAATATACTATATTGTGGAGACTTTGACTTTATGATACTTTTTGAATAATTCAAATAACACAATTAACTTTCTTGGAGTCACACGTTTAGGGTGTGCTATACTTGTAGATCAAAAACTTAGGGTGAATTCAAAACACTTGAGAGACACTCTTTAAAGAATTTGATAAATATATTTGAAAAAGACTTACATTGTCTCGTCCAAGTGCACCGTTGGCACGAGACACGCTCGTGTAATCGTGTAATTTATAATTTGTCTAAATTTTTAGAACGCACTCGTAGTTGAAGGTAAAAGAGTTAAAACCATTGGTTACTGTTGACTTATCTATTAGAAATATATGTCGCTCATTGATAATTATATGCACAATTAATGAAATTAAATGCTGAGACATTAGCCAATATAACATTTTGGGGATTACAGATTGAATTGATATCCCAAGACACTTTTTATATGTGCCACATAACCACATAGCTTTTTTTTTTAACATGTTGAAAAAAGTCCTCGGTGATAAGGAATGTGCGAAAGAGATTATATATATTTACTCGATATGTACACACATTTTTTTAAAGATTAATTTAAAGAAGTACACAGGGATACCATCAGGACTAGCATTACATGACAATGTTAATGATGATAAAGAGTGAACATCTTCTTCAATAACATTGATCTTGTATAAATCTATAAAAGCACTGGAGTAAAAATTCAGTATTGTCAATATAATTTATTGTATAATAAATCATTAGGATAATTACATTATCTAATGTAATTCTTAAGCAGTTCCTAGTGCGATCTGTAGCCAATGTTTTTAAGTTATAGATGCTTTATAGGTACAAACATATTAAGAACAGAATCTGTAATATTCAGGTAGACAAATTAAATATATCGTAGATTTTTAAGGCATCTACTTCGTTATACCTAATTTGTAGTATACAATAAAATTACAAATTAAATATACTTAGTTGTTTGGTAAGATATTACCATAAAGATGTCATCTATTATCTAAGCATTGCACTAGATCCCTAACAGTGGATAACCACCGACTATAAAAGGGTGATTGCAGTTTCGATTAGCAAATTGTAATGGAAACCAAAAATAACTATGGTCTGAACTTAGGAAAAACAATATTTATGGCAAAAGTATTCCAAAACACTTCAAAAACCCTAATTTATTTAATGGGTATCTAGTAAATGAAGTGTAACAACTGCCTGCTGACGAAAATATTTTTAACTTTTATAATAACAACAAAAAAACACAATTCAATGGGGAATTAATATTCAAATAGTTATGTAATTAAAACTATCAGCAATATAAAAACAAATGCAACTGGCATAGATGGTAAATTGTATTGTCGTGCACTTATATATTATATAACGCATATAGTTAACGCATGTATAACTAGCTGTTCATTTATTTGGGCTGCAAAGATGAGCTATACGGATAATTGATTCCTTTCACTTTCAAAGCGATTGTAGATCATCTTTTATTAGACATAATATCCTAACAGTGCCATGTATATTTATGCTAGAATGCCTGACATATGTACATAAAAACATTCAACAATATAAAAGTCATGTTAATATCCACGATCATAATACAAGAAATAGGAATCAAATTTGCTCCTCACATCGCCGCCTTAATAAAACTCAAAACGGAGTTAGCTATTACGGTCCTAAGCTTTATAAATTCAAAACAAAACTAAAATCATACCTCACCACAAATGCCTTCTACAGCATAGAGGAGTTTTTATCAAGTAATATTAATAATACAATCCGCTAGTAATAATCTTGAAAGTCTTGTATTATTTGCAAGTTTGTTATGATGACCCTGTTCATATTTTTAAAATCTATGTGAATGTTCCTAAGCTTTTATAATTATATAAGCATAGCCTTCATTATTAAACAATATTTATATTTACAAAATTACTAATCGTATCCTAAGTTTAGTTCATATTAGTGTAATTATTAAATTGCATTACTTTTGTACTTGAAATCAATCTTCTATCATAATTCACATGTAAATTTGCAACTTATTTTATGTAACGTAGTTGCCATTAGTAATATTTTTCTTTCTACTGACTTGTGTAAACATTATGTGCTAACGCCAAATAAATAATAATAATAATAATTATTATTATTATACCTGCCGCTCGCAATAGTACTCATTAAACATCCTTTTCTCTTTTGCCTCTTTATCTCTTTCGTCTTCTCATGCATCTATCCCGCCAAATTCACTCCTTGCTCCAGCCACTATTTTACTATCCTCTTTAAAAAATCTACTCTCTCATACATCTTCCTCTATTCAGCTCTTCATATACCATCTCCTGCATCTACGTATCTCTTCCATACCTACTTCGCCAATCTCCCTCGTCCAATCAACAATTTCATCTCATAACCTGCCACTCGCCTTATCTCTCATGTCACATGTTCTCCATATATCCCGAAATCGATTTCTCTATCCCGAACATGTGTTTTTTAGGAACCACCACTATTCTCTTTTCAACCTTTTATACCTCCTGATGCCGCATACCTCCACCACATACATCAAGATCGGTTTCACGAACGCATCCCATAGTTCATACGTCACTCTCGCACTGTCATCCTTCTACCTTCCCCACTTTTCTCTCACCACCCCTCATGTTTTCCTCAAACACCTATCATAAATAATATGATTAAAAACAGAAAACTAATTATTTACATGTTCGGTGCAAATAGAGCGAGCGAATTTATTAGTTAATTTGGATACATTCAATTTTCCCGTCCCGTTCCATGCGCACTATTTCTCTTGTTTTTGTTTACCCTCACCTGAAATTAGCCGATTTTAACACTAACTCGACTGAGTCGTTGATAAACTGGGCAACGGCATAGAACAAGCGGAACGTTGCTATAGTGCTACATTTACCCTCGTCATCCTTAGCGTCGGATATTTTGTGCTTCCCGGGAAGAAGACGGACGCTGAAGAACCACCACAAATACAGGTTAGTCGGCTGATTTGTCCTTTTCCCCCCTTTTCCGGCATTAAGTGTATCTTTAGATCTTTACATGCTGTCGGTAGCTCTTGCGTAAATAGTTTACAATCTACTGTTGGTACCGAAGCCACTTCACCCTAAACAAATTGGTCCTTCGAACCGGATCGTGCCCTTTAAGGGCCTCCTGTTTGTTAAAATTCAAAATTATTTGTATGTTTTTTTTATATTTTGTAATTAACTTTGCTAAATATTATGTATATACGAATACTAAAGTATTAATAAACAAATAAACAAATAAACGTTCTCCTTGTTTGAACGTCTGACAGTCATCGGCTTGAGTCGTGTCACGCGACCCTATTCGCATTATCTGCGCTCGCCGCTTGCGCGTAGTCAGATAAATAACACTCTTTTTGCGGAACCCATCTCAGCGCCTATTTTCAATTCGCTATTTTCCATTCGAATTCATCGCATTTATTGAACATATCTTATTAGTGCACTATGACTGAACCAAGCGCGAAAGATCTCTTGAGATTTACGGTACTAAAAAGGAACGACTTTGGAATATGGCGAAACTTTGTTTTGATTTAATAATTAATTTACCCGAAAAACGCGACCTATTTACATTGCGCGCCTCACAGATAATGCAGGTCCGTTCGGATTTTATGAACATCCTCGATGAATTAGCGGCCTTATCAGTAAGGCATGACGATTTTAAAATGGATACGATTTCTCTTAGCGCTGCATTTGACGAGCTGTATTATCCCATTGTTGCGGTCCAATCGAAATACGACCGCGAAACGGGTACTACCGCCGCTGTTGCGTCAGCTGTGGACGCTACTGCTACCGTAGCGTCTACCCCACTCACATAAAATCTCGTACTAAACTGCCGGAGATTCAAATTTCGAAATTTGATGCATCGGCAGAAAACTTTTCATCATTTATTTCGCTTTATAATAATTTAATTAATGATACTGATTTATCCGATATTGAGAAGTTTTCGTATTTAATCAGCTATTTAGAGGGAAATGCGTTACGTTTGGTTCAAACAGTCACATTTAGTCCTGATAATTATAGTGTCGCATATGATTTGTTAGTCAAACATATTACAAGCAGGAGACTTGTAGCAAATCATTATTTTTCGACGATTTTAAATGTATCGCCACTGCAGAATGATCATCCTCGCCACATGCGAGAATTGGTTGATACTTTGCAGGCTCATCAAAATACGCTTGCAAAACCTGTAATAATAAAAAACATAACTCTTTCTTGCATTATGATGATAATATTAATTATCATGATGATATTGCTACGGTTCAGATAGCTAAAATCCTCCTGGTGAAAACATTGAAAGCGATTCTAATGCTATTTCTCTGTCATTGGCAAATCCGTGTCAAAATAGTGCGGGTACAGATTTTAGGTTCAAATCGGCAATGGCACTTTTGTCGTTTGGTACTTGACACAGGGAGCCAAGTAAACTTTATTACTGCATTGCTCGCCAATCGTTTAAATTTACCTTTCACTAAGTGCAATTACGATCTTAAAGGAGTAGGGCAGGTCCGTCCAGGAAAACCACAGGGACTTGTTAATTGTAATATAGCTCCGCTTGCATCGTGGAATTCTCCAATTCGTTTTTAGGCAGTTGTCTTGCCTCGTATAACTTCAGATTTACCTACTGTTCCTCTCTAGCAACAACATATAGATAAATTTGCGTCATTGAGTTTGGCAGATCCTGATTTTTGTCGGCCTGCACCGATAGATATATTGCTCGGTGTAGACACTGTCCTCGATATCACTCCCTCGTCGCCTTCACACATCAAGGGCAGCCCTACTGCAGTTCTTACGACCTTCGGCTGGGTTATTATGGGCTCATACTCTAGTAGCAATCCACCAGCGCTCGTTGCTTTGAACGCACACCATTCTTCTGAAATTCCACTCAATGACATACTCCGATTATTTTGGGAAGCCGAAGAAGTTACTTCTCATTCGCTTTCTTCGCCCGAAGATATTGTTTGCGAGAAATATTTTAATGCTACAACGACACGCGTTGATACCGGTCGATATAT
Organism: Ontholestes murinus; assembly: GCA_963969525.1. Taxonomy (NCBI): domain Eukaryota; kingdom Metazoa; phylum Arthropoda; class Insecta; order Coleoptera; family Staphylinidae; genus Ontholestes; species Ontholestes murinus. The sequence goes on from OZ018391.1 coordinate 53,167,552, forward strand.
GGTTCGATTGCCCTTCAAAAATAATACTCGACCTTGCTTCGAATCCAATAGGGAAAGGGCCCTTAATCGATTCTACAAATTAGAACTTCGCTTTGAACGAGATCCTGAATATTTCAAATTATATTCGGAGAATATACAAAATTACATTTCGCAAGGACATCTCATACCTGCTCCTCGTCCTTCATAATATATCCTCACACATCATGGAGTTATGAAACAGAATCCTAATTCCGCTACAACTAGAGTCGTTTTTAATCCTGCTGAGCAGGAGAGAAATGGTCCCAGTTTAAAGGACACCCTTTTAAGTGGTCCGAAATTGCAGGCCGATATTGGACAAATTATCACGCGATTTAGATTATCACGAGTGGCATTCACCTGTGACATACGACAAATGTTTAGGGAAATATTAGTTCACCCATCTGATTGTATATATCAACATATATTTTGGCGTTCTTCTCCCAACTATCCCGTACTAGAATGGGAGCACACTCGCTTAATATTCGGTTCTACTAGTAGTCCATTTCTAGCACAATGCACATCACAGCAATTGGTTTTAGATGAAGGTCCGTTCTTTCCTCTTGCAGCTGAAGCTTTGAAAAACTCAATCTATATTGATGACATTTAGTGTGGAGCAGAATCTAAAACTGTTGCTCTAGAATTGAAATTCCAAATAATTGCACTGTTAAGAAAAGGATGTTCAAGTTCTCATGACAGCGTTGTTTGTGCTGATGGTACAATGCCACACGTCAAACGCTGTTATTGAACTCTTAGGGTTGTGTTAGGATTCTATAGCTGACACATTTTGGTATTTAACTCGACATTTTAATGAAGTACCTACCAAAAGAGGAATTCTTTCGCGTATTGCTCAAACATGTGATGTGAAAGGTTACTTAAGTCCTTTCGTCTTTTTGCTTAAAGTTTTGTTGCAAAGGCTTTCGTTACTTAAAGTTGAGTGGGAAGATCCACTGCCTGCTGATATTTTATGTCAATGAACACGCAGTGTTAATGACATGTCTACATTAGAACAAATTTCTATTCCTCGTTGTATTATGCACATTGGAATGGCAGCTGTCATTTATTTAAGATTGGAAATAAATAAATCGGTACTTATAAATTTAGTTGTGGCCAAGACCAGAGTCGCTCCATTGAAGACATGGACTATTCCGCGCTTCGAACTTAGTGCGGCTTGTTTGCTGTCAAAACTGATGCATTACACGGTTCCATGTTTTTCGTCTTTACAATTGAGAGCACCTATTTGTTTTACGGATTCATCCACCGCACTCGCGTGGACTAGAACTCCGCCCTATCGTTTAAAAACATTCGTTGCAAACAGAGTTGTGAAAATCCATGACTACGCTCCTACTGCCACTTGGAAATTCGTTCCAGGGTCACAAAACCCGGCTGATTTTGCAAGTCGCGGTCTATTTCCATCCGAATTGTTGGATTGTTCGATGTGGTGGAATGGACCAGATTTTTTACATACACCTCCAACGCTATGGCCGGTTGATTTGCCTAATATTTCGACTGCAAATCTTCCTGACATTAAAGAAGTTCTTGTGAATATAACTTGTCTTCATCTAATTCAGACTCCATTATAGATTTATTTGATAGAGTTTCATCTCTCACTAAACTTCAGCGTATTCTTGCTTATATTAGACGTTTCGCGCTTAACTTTATAGCCAGGATGCAGGGAAAACCTCGATCGGAATGGAATCGTGGACCACTTTCGGCCCAAGATTATTCGGATGCTCTTCATTTTTCTATAAAGATTACGCAGCAGCATCATTTCAATAAAGAGATTAATTTGCTAATCAAGGATACCTTCCGCACGTAGCTTAGTTCATAAGCGGATTTTCCACTGCTTAGTTTGTTATCAGTTCAAAGCCGAACCGATTCACCCCCTAATGGCAGATTTGCCAGCATATTGTGTACAGCCAGCTCGATGTTTTACACACACCGGACTAGACTTCGCTGGCCCATTCCATATTAAAGCGTCCCTATTGAGGACAACTAAAACAGTCAAGTGTTACATGGCACTATTCGTCTGCATGGTTACAACTGCGCTGCACTTGGAAGCCGTAACTGATCTTACGACTGGTGGTTGACAGGTTCATTGCTCGTCGTGGTTTACCCACTCACATTTACTCCGATCAAGGGATAAACTTCAAAGGAGCTGCACGTGAAATTTCCGAAATTACGCAGTATTTTGATAAATCTTCTGCAGATATTTCGCATTATTTTGCAACTAGAAATATGCACTGGTATTTTAACCCCCCTTATGCTCCACACTTTGGCGGTTTGTGGGAAGCCGGGGTAAAATCCGTAAAACACCACCTTCGACGCATTATTGGGTCCCAAATGTCAACTCTAGGGGTACTGTACTTTCTCGTATAGAGGGTATTTTGAACTCTCGACCCCTATGTGTTTTGTCTAATTCACAAGATGATGGAGTCGATTATTTGATGCCTGGTCATTTCTTAATAGGTGGTCCTATTCTCGCACGACCAGAGGCAGATATTTTAGATTTACCTATGAGTAGACTTAATCGGTGGCAGTTATGTAGACAAATCGTGCAATCATTTTGGAAGCGGTGGAGTCGCGAATATCTCCACACGCAATTACATCCTCCTAAATGGGACACTCCATCGCGAACTCCCTCGGAAGGAGACGTCGTATTTTGGGTCAGTCTGGGAGTCCCGCCGACTTCATGACCAATTACACATTAAAACAGCCACAGGGAAGTGGTAAGGTCAGTCACTAAAGTGGTACCTCTGCCCTTAAATTAATGGTCAAATCACATTTTTTGTCTTATTCGTTTGTTTATTTCTTAATATTCAAAATTTTGTTTTATTTTCTATTTAATTTTCACTAGAGACCAATACATTCATTTTTACTTTAGTTTACTCAAAATATCTCATTTTGGGTGGGGCTATGTTCAGGGCAAATAGAGCGAGCGAATTTATTAGTTAATTTGAATACATTTAATTTTCCCTTCCCGTTCCATGCGCACTATTTCTCTTGTTTTTGTTTACCATCACCTGAAATTAGCCGATTATAACACTAACTCGGCAGAGTCGTTGAAAAACCGGACAACGGTATAGAACAAGCGGAACTTTGCTATAGTGCTACATTTACTCTCGTCACCCTTAGCGTCGGATATTTTGTGTTTTCCGGGAAGAAGACGGATGCTGAAGAACCACCACAAATACAGGTTAGTCGGCTTATATGTCTTTTTCCCCCCTTTTCCGGCATTAAGTGTATCTTTAGATCTTCACATGCTGTCGGTAGCTCTCGCGTAAATAATTTACAATCTACTGTTGCTACCGAAGCCACTTCACCCTAAACATTACATAATTACTTGACATTTCTTGATTCGTGTTTCAAAAGTAGAAGGTATCTTAAAATAAAGTTAATATTTCTAGCTTCCTGCGCGAACGTAATGAATCTGAGGAGCGTTGGGAGATATTAATCAGTGGTCTAGCGCTATGGAGCGTTTCCCAAGAGCGGATCGCATATTGTCCATGCAAGGGTCTTACAAAAATTGTATTTTGGAAATTGCAGCGCATAGAAGATTCTGTAATACTCATAGGTTTTGCCAGTTAAATGAAGCAACAAGCATAGCTTTTATTTGAAAATGGACCAAAAAGTTTGAAGAGACTGTTCCAACATTTTATAAACCAAAAACTGTTACCGGCGCGAGCCCCTCTCAGCAACTGCAGGTAGAGACGAGTTCTGCCGCCTTCCAATTTCGTTACTAGGGCTGTCCAAGTTCCCGGAATCCCGTGTTTGCCACATCTGCGAAGGGTCGTAACTATCTGCGGCCGAACGAACCGAGCAGGCGAAACGCACGTGGCGAGAACAATAGGACATGAAGTGACGTCACAGCGAAAGTTAGGAACATCCTCTTCGCTGTTCGCGAAAATTCGCGTATGGAGCTCATGCACGCAAAAATAACCTGGGACATCGGATGGCTGATCCGAACGACACCAAACACGAAGTGGTTAACCCTACGTCGAACGATGTCAACCACGAGCTGTCATGATATATAATTATTAATATTTATTAATTGCAAATATGCAAATTGGTTTAATTAAGCCAAAACGGGCGTTGTATCTACTATATATTTGCTGTAATTTAATTAGGCCTACCTTTTCGGTACATCGAAAAGGTAAAACGTACCTGAAACTACCTGTAACCTACAGGTAGCGCGATAATTCGGGGATGCCCAGGTGTGGTATCTTCGCGCACACCTATATGATATTAGTAATATCAAAATATTTTAAAAATTAATAACTTAATAATTAATTTTGTGGATCGACGAGAGTTGTCGCTAGAGGGGTGTGAAAGGCAGAGGGATGACCACCGACCGAATAAGTACCGCCTGCTCCCTAAAGTAAGGCCTCTTTAAAAACAGTCTCTCTTCAGAAACAGTCTTTCTGTCGAAATCGTCGATCCATATCACGTAAGTTATCTGATTTGTTGATATTATCGTTGAGACCCAGTGGTCATTTGTAAATTACCGATTAATTTTTTTTCTGTTAGTATAATTTTTGTATTTTTATTGTGATTTTTTATTCGTGTGTAAATCTCCTGTCATTTTTTTTTAAATTCAATACAACGACTACTTTCCTTCCTATTTTGTTTTTTTTTAACATCTTCGAATCGCGAACATCTTTTTTTGTGACTAGTCCTAGTGCTCTACCCTGAACTGTCGAGGCAGTTGTTAAGACAGGAACGTAATTAGGCCGATTTAGTGTTTTTTTTAATTATCGTTCCGGGAGGTTTTCCTCACTTTCAGCCAGAGCCAGAAAGAGCCTTGATAACAAAACAGGTTGAATTAGGTCAACAAGAAGAGCAGATATGGTGGATAGTGTTATTAGTCTATTATTGACCATTCGAAACTCAAAATAAGGAATCGTGTGAGCGCTTTAAATATAGATTATCAATTCGTCGTATTATAAAAAAAGATCTAAAACTGCAATCCTATAAAATTTAATTGGTACAAAAATTAAAGTGCTAGGATGGAAGTCAACGAATTT
>OZ018391.1:53172790-53192836 GCA_963969525.1 Ontholestes murinus
CTCGGAAACTATAAGAGATAGAGAAACGGTTAAATGGGGAAAGAAGTGTAGATTAACGAGACGAATAAAATTCCAATTTCAAAATTTTCAGAAAAGTCAAGGGTAACTAGATATTTTGAAAAAAGTAAAAATTTAAATTGTTATATAATATCTGTTTATCGTTCTCCTACGGGAGATTTTAATGATTTTATTATAATATTATCTAAATTATTAGAACGCCTTAATCTAAACGGAAGCAGTATTATACTTGGTGGCGATTTTAATATACTTTTTAACACCAATGGCTATAAAGAATTATATATTACAGATACTCTTGCCAGTTATGGCTTATACAAACTAGTAAGCTTCAATACTAGAAAAGGAAACTGCCTAGATAACGTGTTCACAAATATTCATTTAAATGAAATAAAGACTTGCAACATAGAGACCTATTTATCCGATCACAGCGGTATTTCTTTGACTCTAGCCATGTCTCAACAGAAAACAATGTTTCATCACCTCTTATAAGACCAATTACGGACTTAGGCAAATTTAAATTATACCAAGCAGTAGAACATGTAAACTGGAATTTTGTATCTGATATGTCTTTAAGTCTAAATCACAAATGGGAACATTTATGTACCATTCTAACTTCGAATGTGAAATTATGTTTTCCAACTAAGAAAATTAAACCTAAGAATAATATAAATAATTTCCATTTCAATAATGAACTCAAAGAAATGCGTGATAAATTACATACAATAAGTGACATGTATAATAAGCATCCTTCAGATCAATTAAAACAGATAAAAAACAACCTCCGGGTATAATTACAGATCTTTGATCAAAACATTTCGAAAACAAGAAGCTGGCAGGTATATCAACAAAGCACCAAATAAATGCAAAGCGATGTGGGCTTTAATTGATTACGCGAGAAAAAAAGTTAGAACTCCAATAAATCAGAGTAAATTTTCTGCTGGTGAATTTAATAAATTTTTTAGTAATATAGCCGAAAAACTAATCGAAAACCTACCTGATACTACTTTTAATCATACCATTAAAACCAAAGAGTCATTAAATTTTAAATTTAGTGAAATTTCATCAGTAGTAGTTAGAAAATCAATCCACGATATAAAAAACAGTAGGTGTGAGGATATATATTCTTTGTCAGTGACTCACATTAAATGTATAATTAACCTCATAATTTCACCACTTACAACATTAATTAACCAAACACTAAGCACAGGTATTTTCCCCGATGCTCTTAAATTAGCTAAGATTGTACCAATATTTAAATCTGGCAACGAAAACGATTTAAACAATTATAGACCAATCTCTATATTACCAATACTATCAAAAATAGTCGAAACAATTATGAAAAATCAGATATTAAAGTACTTTGAAACAAATGACCTTTTTAGTAAAAGTCAATTTGGTTTCAGAACTAATATGTCAACAGTGGATGCTATTCTTGCTCTCAATGAATTGATCATGGATGTTTTTGAAAAAAAAAATGTATCTGTAGTTTCGTTCATTGATTTGAGCAAAGCTTTTGATTGTGTCGCGCATGACCTACTTTTACAAAAATTAAGAGCATATAACTTTACAGATAGTAGCATTAAGCTTATTCAAACTTATCTTAGCAATCGATATCAATGTGTATACTTTAAGCAAGAACTTTCAAGACCCGAAAAGATCAAATATGGTGTCCCGCAAGGGTCCATTCTTGGACCCTTGTTGTTTTTAATTTTCATAAATGACCTTCCCCTACAAAGTAATATTGCAAACACAATTTTATTCGCTGATGATTCGACTATCATAAGTGATGGTGGAAGCATTCAGTATACAGAAGCACTGAATGAGATAGCAATTAACGAGGTTAAATTATGGACTGCCAAAAATAAACTCGTCTTAAAACAAAAAAAATTGTGTTTAGCCTGAAAAAGGGCAATCAAATGACAAGTCACTGCTTTTTAGGTATACACATTGACTCACAATTATGTTGGGAAAAACATGGGATGTACCTTGCGGCATCGTTAGCAAAAAATATTTTTTGCTTACGAAATCTAGTAGGTAGGGTGCCAATTAATATCACCAAAATAACGTATTGTAGTCTTATCGAGTCACGTTTGAGGTACGGAATACTAGCATGGGGTCATGCTGCATGTAGGCACCGAATATTTAGATTACAACGTAATGCCGTTCGCATACTCGGAGAGGCCAGATATAGAGATGATTGTAAGCCGATATTTAAACGTTTGGGGATTTTAACAGTACCATCCCTCTATATTCTACAATGCGTGTTGCACATTTCGAAAAATCCTAATAATTACTCCAATCTGGAACACTCTCACGCAACAAGGTATAAACAAAATATTCAAATAAATAGAATAAGACTTAGTAAATCGTGTAATAGTACCAACTATTGGGCTATAAAATTTTACAATAAATTACCTAATGCCTGGAAGATATTGCCTCTAAAACAATTCAAGAAAATAATGGTACAATTTCTAATCAAAACTGTTTTTATTCTTTTGATGAATTTTTAACTTGTACAATACCTATATCATAATTAATTTTAATCATAATTTTAATGTGTAGTGTCGTATTTATTTTTATTTTTAATATTTAATTTGAATTTTAATGCTCTTTTATAATTTTAACAATTCTGAATTTAAATTTATACATACGGTATATTTTTAACATATTATTTTATTTAAAAATTTTATTTATTTGTTTTTACAAGTTTTTTCTTTATTTATTCTCTTATTTATTTATTTATTTTTTATATTTACTTAAGTTTTTAGCTTTTTACTATAATAATTTTAAACCAACTGTGATTGTATTTTTAAGTTTTATTTATACATTATGTATTTATTAATTCGCTAAATTTTATAACTACAAATAATATTTTTTAAATTTTTATATATCTCCTGGCTTAATCTTTTGTTGTGGTGCTTGAAGTTGTCTTGTATCCATTGGTGTTACCTTTAGTGTAATATTGCTTCCGTACGCATAAAACATGTTTTTCTTTTCTTTCTCTTAATCTGTTGTAATGTTTCATATGTAATTGTAAGTTAGTTTTAATATATTATCATGCTGTCTTTGTATATTTATAGAATGTTTCTGTATGTATATGTGACGTATGTAAGACATTACTGTCAAAACATTAATAAATTACTCTACTCTACTCTAAAGTGTCAATTTTTTCAAATCAATATATCTCGGTTATTATAACAGATAGAAAAAATCTGTAAAGAATAAAGTTTTAGATAATTTTATGTAGATTAATAAAAAAAATTTTATCGCCATTATTTTTCGAGATATGATGCAAACTTACATTTTTTTAAATGGAAACCATAGTTGGCTATGGCCTCATTCAAAAGGTAATTTTTTTCTCTTTAATCCAATATGACATACGACATAGTTATTTTTAAAAATAAGTGAGTTATTGTCATTTTAAATTTTATTATAAATAAAAAATGGGTAGCCATGAAAAAGATGAAAGTAAAACAATTGCAGAAAAATCCAGTTAACACTTAAGATAAGATAAAAAATTGAAATTATGTCGAGTTGTTGATTTCAAATATGACTGAAAAACTCGGACTTAGTCATATTTAAAATCAACAACTCGACATAATTTCAATTTTTACTTTCCCTATATACGAAGTATATTTAGGGAAAGTATTGTTTTCGTGATTTTTTCTTTATTTTTTTTGCGGAAAAAAATTTTTTTTTTGAAAAAAAAAAATGTGTTTTTGTGTGTGTCTGTCTGACTGTCGGACGGTGGGCGCTGTACCTCAAAAACGAATGATTAGAACTGAAAAGCTTTTGGTGAACAATTATAGACCGGAAGTGGATGTTTATTAGAGGCGTTTTTTTTGTTTTTTCGTGATATTTTTCTAAATATGAAAAATTTTAAAAAACGGTTCAAGCAAAAGTTAAAGGGAATGAAAAACTGAATAAGTTTTATTAAAACATATTTTTCATAAAATTCTTAATTTTTGAGAAAAAAAATAAGAATTGAAAATTTTGACATATTTTGCCAATTGCTAATAAATTATTATAGTTACATGAAACGTGTAATACAAATAATTGTAGAGAATTCAAAATTGAACAAATCATTAAGAATAGCCTTTATGCGTAAACCTCATAGTTTTTGAGTAAAATAAAGGAAAAGTACTATGATGGCCACATCACTATATTATTTATCTTATCTTAAGTGTTAAATGGATTTTTCTTTGACCATAAGGGGTTTCGAAGCAAGCAAATTTTTTTTTATAAAGAATAAGTTTTTTTCCTAAAATTCATATTAAAAAAGTTTTCCCTATAGGAAACCCCATCACTTTACACACTGTATATATATATTCAGATTGTAATACCGCGACAAACGCCTGATTATTGCATATGCATGAGAAAACTATAGCATGCAATAGTAAATTTAGGGGTCGTTTAACCACACAGTTGTGGGAAACTTGGGGACACAAGCTTATTAACATTTCCATTGTGGACTTATCATAACGCACAATTCCATCGCTATGTGTAATATATGGTTGTAAGCATAATCTGTTGCCATTGCCTCATATTCAATATTGTTGCTTGTAGTAATTATATTTTCATAGAAATATGTAACATTTGATTATAATAGATAGGACCAAAATTACAATTAATTGACCATTAATTAATCAATTATCCAGAAATAGAGGATTTACTTAGCAAAAAATTTTAAAATTATAAATTAAATAAATATGCGCTATTTTTTGTTAAGGCCACAATGATTTTTTTCCATGGATTAGACCTAATCATTATCAAACTAGAAGTTTTAGTTTAGCAATGGTTACTTAAAATAAATCGCTGTTATGTAGACAAAGAAAACTACTTTTATTTATCTATTTGTTTTATTAGCTGTTTTTTATATCAGCCATCTAATTACTCCTCACATTTAACGCTGCTTTAATTATATTTAGAACCTAAATCAGAAGAAAATAAATAAATCATAAATATTTATATTTCTACCAAATATAAAATTATAAAATGACTACTTGTATTAAAGTGTTGCTGATGTTCCGGCGGGTAAACTATGCCGAAAAACGGTAAAATTACGCGAAGTGCAGTGCATCAAATGTGCAAATATATTCTACAACGGTTGTGCAATTAAAGTGCTCGGCTAGTATGTCGATAAGGACAAAAACATAGTGTGCTGTGAGAAGATCAATGTGGCTATAACCTCCAACTACGAACAAAATCAGGTTGAATATTCTGAAAATAAAGCCTTCGAGAAAGAAATATACCTCATATAGCAGGAAATTAAATCATTAAAGGATGGTACTATCTGCGACAACAACTAGTAAAAATAACAATAACACTATGGACGGGTGCCTTGAGCGTCAGACTAGTCTGCGGGCCGGGTCGGTCTGCAGCGTCAGCACGCAAATTTGAACCCTCTGCTTCAAGACAAAGTTGACATCAAGAAACAAATGAGACAAAGTAACATTTATTTTTAATAATAATTAATATAAAATATTATGAGCAGTGTTGCAGCTTATTATTTATTTATTTTTAAAATAATTTTAAAAACAAAAAACGACGCATTTAAAAACAATGGAAACAAGCAATGGTGGCTAAATCTAATATTTTTGTCAAATTTGAAAAAAACAATCACCCTTGTGAAGGGGTACCTTACAATAATCACACATGAAACAAGTCAAACTCTTTTTTTATGTGCAGCACATATACGCCAGTAACTATATTTACAATTTTGTGTTTTTTGCTATCTTTGGATAGTCTCTTTGGTGTATTATGACACATTACATTTTGCGATGTACTAAGGCCCCTGCTCCACATCAATTGTTTCTTTACTATCTGTAATCTATTCTTTGGTTACATCAAGTAGAAATTGTTTATATTATATATTTACATTTTTATTTTATAAACATAGCCCATTATACAAGGCCCGACAGAAAAGTACGACTTTTTTGAAAAAACATATCTCAGACAATTTTCAATTAAATCAAAACTTTATTTGTTTAATAGGTAGGTATGGATTTTCCATTTCATATGCATATCAAAGAAACGGTTAAACAAACATTCGTGTACGAAAAATAATATCATCTAAGCGATGTCCGTTTTTTTCCAAACACTCCTTAAGTCAAGTTGAGAAGTTGGTCATGAAGTGGATTGAATTTCTCGGGTGATAGCATTGGTTAGCTGATCAAGTGATTTCTCAATAGGCACCACTACACAAAAAATCGCAGGGCGTAAGATCAGGCGATTTTTGGGGCGACACGATGTACCCTCGTAGCAAAATAAGTAGTCCTGGAAAATGGTCTCTCAAAATGCAATAGACTTCCTTAAGGTACGACAAGTTGTTTCGTCTTACTGAATTCGCCGTACTGACTTGTCACTTGCACGCAAACAAGCAAGCTGTACTACCAATCGACGTTGACTTGCCTCCATAGCTGCCCTAACTTAAGCCCCATTTTCATCGGTTCTGATTCAGGATTGAACCATTACGAAAATTCTACACCCACTTTAGGATAGTGTTTCTCATAGGAAACGTAGACTGTGCAACATTTAATTTTGTTCGAAATCTGCGTTGTGTAGCAACCACAGAACGCCCCGTTTCAATGTAAGTGTCATAAACAAATACGCGTTGCTCTTGGGTCCATGATTCCAGAATGCCTCTCCAAACAAAATGGCAAGGTCTTGTGGTCAGGTATCAACCATCAAAAACCTTAAGCTATTCCTACGCTGAGTAAAACGCTTTCTAAAAACATCTCTGCCAACCCTATAAACATGGCAGCCCGTCTATTTTTTCTGCGACGTACCATCAAATAGTATGATAATTATTGATCTGAGCGATCCACGCCTTTCATATATTTATTATACTCAATTACACTTATTGGTTTACAAATTTTTTCCTTAGTGCGCCAGTCGTTGTTATGGCTCTCGTACCGTTCATTTCGATAATCAGCAATGCAATAAGATATGTTTTTGACTCAAAAACATAGATTCTCCTTTTTTTAATTCTGCAGTTTTTAAAGTAGGAGCAAGTCTTTTATTTAGGCGACTTGTACCACATACGCGCACCCTACAGCTACACTTCAGCCGTATCAATACTATTGTGATAATTGTTTATGTAGACATGATGATACAAATTTAGATATGACTGCAGTAGATTTAAAATAGTATCTTGAAGACAATGTCCTTACCCGCAGTAATTTTTGAAGTTGTAAATTTTTTGGTCAAAAAAAATCGATGACGATTTTGGTCATGGTACCGATTTGTTTCTTGCCCAGAAGACTTAAATAAATCGTCTCCAATAAATAATTTTACAACCCATATGACACTTGTCGCATTGCTGGGTATAACGTTGATCCCCCTTTGCCCAAAAAGGCAAAACAAATGCAACGTTTAAGTATTGGTTTACTCTTCGGACGACCCTCCTAGTGTGTGCGCATTTATTTTTGGGGCGGCAAGTCGCGTTTCCCCCCAAAAAAAACCCAAACGTAACAGGCGCTTTCCACGAGCCCCTCGCCCACCGGGGCCACCAGCGGCCTTATCATATGTATCTTCATTAGGTGTCCGCCTGCGAGGCTTCTACAGATAGACTACTAAACATCCAGTGTTCCCCCTGCCTACCCCAAACGGGCCGTCCGCCGCGAAACATCCTTAATCTTTTAGCTAACTATCGCCCCTTTTACTCGAGTATGGTAGCTCATTAGGAGATGGCGGTGGCTACAAGAAGCAGGAGCGACCTCTGCAAGGAGGTCAGAAGGCTGGGGGAGGAAATTAGCCCTGCGCAACACGCAAAAGGTTTTAAAAGAAGGCCTGGAGTCGCTCTGGGAGCTCGTCGAACACGAGCGAGCTCTCCTCAACTCCTTCAAGCGGAAGCAGCAGTGCTGGGCTCCCTCAAAAGGGAAATACGCGCGGGCCCCAATCCCTCGGCCATCTCATCTGCTAGGAAGAGCAAGGCCGGCAACATGGTCCTTGACCTTAGGAGAGGAGCGGACGGCGTCGACCTTGTCAATAGAATCAACAGCGTTGTTAGTGAAAGCAAGGTCAATATAACTAAAAGTGGCAAGGTGATCGCCGAGATTAAATTTCTCGATGAGGATACCACCCAGGAAGAGATAATTGGCGCCCTTGATAGTTTCTTCGGAGAGAGCGGAATGTTCCGCGTAATCTGGATCAGGCAGTATCGATCAGACCTGAGGATCGCCCTGATCGAAGGACCCAAGGACAGGATCCGGCAGCTGGTCGATAGAGCTCGCATCAGGATAGGGTGGTCGAGCTGGAAGGTACAAGCCAGGCTCAATAAGCCCAAACCCTGCTGGAAGTGTAGAGTCTTCGGACATACAGCAGCGCAGTGCGAGGGCCCAGACCGGGCATCTAGCTGTAGGATATGTGGCGGGACAGGCCACGTAGAAAACGGCTGCGAGGCCATCCCCAAATGCGGACCTTGCGAGGATTCCGGTTTACAACCGGGCCACTACATGGGCAGCGCCGCCTGCAACAGCTGCCTAGAGGCGGTTAGAAAGTCGTCGATCACCAATGAGTGCAGCACACCCCCCCCCTGGTAGAACCCGCAGAAGTGGGGGCCAACCACACCCCACAGGACGACGATTCGCCCCCTGAACAAGTTTCTAATGCAGCGGGCCAGAGGGAAGGCAGTGATGCCCAATGACGCCACAGAACAACACCAGCTAACGCCAGTGAGTACAACACCACCAGAGTAGACGGCTCATGGATCCTGGACTCGCACGGTGGCGACGCAGCGATCAAGCTAGGCGACAGGGCCAAACACCTAGCTACAGCGTCCGGAAGACAAGGACTGGGCATCACATGGGTAGAAGTAGCCGGCTTAGTTATAGCATCTTGCTACGCGTCTCCAAATGCATCCCCAGAGGAGTGGCTGGACTGGCTGGATCGCCTTTCCACTTTCGTCCGTGGAGCGGGTCACCCGGTAGTCATCGGCGGTGACTTCAACGCCAAGTCACCCCACTGGGGTGAAACTAGATCTGACACCCGCTCATTACCGCTGCTGGACACCATGGCGAACCTGGATCTGGAAGTGGCCAACGAAGAAGATGCGCCAACGTTCGTCCGCGGCAAGATATTGTGCGCAGCTGCTACCCAGGAGCCCCCTGAGCCAGGCCCAGTCTGGAAACTGGACGTGCGGATTGGGAGATCTTCCATACTCGTATGGCCAACTTCGAAACGACCTGCACAGACCCGAACGACTTCGCTGACGATCTCTCCATACGACTGCGTGACGCCTGCGAGACCGCCATCCCCATCAAGAGACGTGGGACTGCGAAGAAGGTGTACTGGTGGTCTGAAGACGTCGCGGAAGCCCTTCGCAGGGCTAACAGGGCAAGGCGGGACCTCGTGAGGAGCCGTGGAAGAAACGTGTGCAGTATTGAGACCCTCGAGCTCGCTGCATCTAGTGCTAGGGCCTCAACAGCAAACGCGAAGCCTGGAAGAGGCTCTTATCCGAAGTGGAAGAAGACCCATGGGGCAAACCATACCGGCTAGTCGCCAAGAAATTGGGCCACGCCCGGCCTAATCTTGCTGTACTTGTCCCAGGAGGCACAGTGGAGGTTGTCAACTCCCTCTTCCTGGCCAAAGAAGGCCACACGCACCCGAGAGTCCCCCCAGTGAGTATAAATGAGGATGACATCTTCAGCGAAGAAGAAGTGGTGGATGCGGCTAGGTCGCTGCCATGCCGCAAGGCCCCAGGCCCAGGAGGCATCCCTAACGAAGCCACCAAGGAATACGTCATCAGGAACCCCGCTTCGGTTGTTTCCTTCTTTAACAGGTGTTTGTTCAGGGGCGTGTTTCCCGCGCGTTATAAGAAGGGTGGAAAATCGCTCACCACCACTGGGGGTTACAGGCCCCTGTGCCTTCTGGACGGTGAAGGGAAACTATTGGAGAAGCTGCTCAAGAACAGGCTGAGCGCCTGGGTTGAAGAAGTTGAAGAAACGGGAGGCCTCTCAACACGGCAGTTTGGTTTCCGAAGTGGCAGGTCAACCGTCGATGCCCTGCTGGTAGTCCGCAGGCTGGCGGACGAAGCCAAACAGGGCCCCCTGCGGAGGAGAAGGCACTGTCTAGTAATCGCCCTCGACGTGCAGAACGCTTTCAACTCTATCCCCTGGTCAGTCATCATGTCCGCCCTAGTGGAGTTGGGCACCCCTGAACATCTGCTGGCCATCGTTGCAGATTACCTCAGGGACCGCGAATTAATCTTCCAAGGCGAACAGGGCATCTCTGTCAACAGGCAAACTACATGCGCAGTTCCACAGGGGTCGGTCCTCGGGCCGCTGCTGTGGAACATCACGTACGACGGTGTGCTGAGGATCCCACTACCTGAGGGGGCAGACATCGTGGGTTTCGCTAACGACATCCTCATCGTTGCCAGGAGACGCGAGATGGAAGAAGTAGAAGCAGTAGCCCAAGAAGCTACTTCGGCTGTCCAACGATGGATGGCTGCCAAGGGGCTGACGATCGCTGCCCACAAGACGGCTGCGACATGGCTGGCCAGACGGAGGGCAGGCAGGCATGCTGGACAGACCATCAGCATCCTAGGTCAAGACATCGCGGTGGCGCCCAGTATCAAATACCTGGGTGTTCACCTACAGGCGAACCTACTATACAGCATGCACGTCAATGAAGCAGCGAAGGGTGCACCCGCCGCCGCCAGGTCTATCAGTAGACTCTTGGCCAACGTGGGTGGAAGACAAGAGAAGACTCCTGATGGGCGTTGCACGGTCGAAGCTGCTCTACGCGGCCCCGGCATGGGCAACATGTGTTAAGGCCCAACGAAACATCGACCGCCTGCGCAGAGCACTGAGGCCTGGCGCCATCAGGATTATCCGTGGTTACAGGACCATATCCACCGACGCAGCTGAAGTCCTGGCGACCACTCCTCCCCCGGACCTTGAACTTATTGCGAGATAGGAGATATACGCGGCTACGAGAAGAGGGTCTACCAAACTCGAGGCCAAACAGGAAGCGGAGGGACGGCGGACCACACGCTGGCAACAAAGGTGGGCGAATGGAACAAGTGGCAGCTGGAATCGACGGCTTATCCCCGACCTAGAGCCGTAGTTACACAGATCCCACGGTGAGTTGAGCTATCATCTCACCCAGATGATGACAGGCCATGGCTGCTTCATGGCATATCTCAGCCGCATCAGCAAGGCAGACGATGGGAGCTGCGTGTGGTGTGAGGAGGACACGGACGACGACGAACATACCTTTTTCCAGTGCCCCATGTGGCAAGATGAGCGGACGGAACTAGCCGCGAAGCTCGGGCAGGCACCCACAGTGCCCACAATAGTCGAGGCCATGATGGCTAGCCACGAGATTTGGAAGGCGGTCGACCACACCGCAACTGCGATCATCGATAGAAAGGAGGCACTGCTGGCTGAACGCGAGGCACAGGCTCAGCTAAACCTGGCGCAATGATTTATTACCCTATTTGTAATATCTACCAATTGTTATTGTCTATTATTTGCTAATTGTTATATTGTTATTGCTATCGGTTGTTATTGTTTGTTAACTCTGTATGTATGCTTTGAAAAAATAAAGATTAATAAAGATGGTGGGGGACACCAGGCAAAGAAATGTCATGGTTCCACTGGTGTCCCCGGAATTCAGGGGAGCCACTGTTGATTGTGTACGGCCATCACGTCCCTCAAAAGAAAAAGAAAAAAAAGGTATATAACATTGTAATAAGGCAGGTAATTAATTCGATCTTTTTACGCTCAATAACGATCTTAACTGAATTCTCAGTAGGAAGAAAAATCTTGATTATTTATTTGAAAAATTATAAAATGATAAACATGTTCTCCTATATGCATATACACGAAAACAAGACTAAACAAATGCAACGTTTAAGTATTGGTTAAAGCGGTCGTAGTGAGCGTAATTCCCGGCCCGTCCATAGGGGGCAGTTCATAGTTCCATAGTGTGTTAATATTCCGGCACTCAGTAAACAGAGTGAAGTTTCCGTGAATGTCAACATTACCGTCGGCGAACAATTCGTCAACGCAGCAGCAGGAGCAGCTGACCCATAAACTGTAAAAGTGGTGAATAACCAAAAACAACAACAAGTGCACATCATTAATGATGAAAACAATAACTACTCTTCAGCAACGGCACCAGTTCCTTTGATTTCCAACGCGAAGGATTTTAATGTTAATTTTAGTGAAAGAAACTGATTTGCGGAGATTTCGCCGGATTTGCCTCTCCAAACACTGGCTTAAGGAGAAAGAAACAGAAGGACTTAAATTGGATTGTTTTAAAACAAGTCTATTGTTCTGCAGACAACGTTATCATGGGGGAGTAGTGCAATTACTCAAACATAATATTGTAGTAAATGCTCGCGTATTATCAAAAGAAAAACAATACGAAATAACCTCATTCTACTTAGAATCATGTATTATAATAATACTTATACTCTTTATCGTTCACCCGCCGGAGACTTGAAATTTACAGAGGATCATAATGGTGGTTGGCGACTTTAATTCCTGGGCGTCGTATGGTTTGATCAGAATGGTGTCCTTTAACACCAGGAGGGGTAATTGCCTGGTTAATGTGTTTGCTAACATTGCTACAGATGATATTATAATAAAACACTTGAATTCGGGTTTATCTGACCATGTGAGTATTGTAAGAATTGGTATATATTATATGCAACCATATATCTACAATCCATGCGATAAATGAGTTAATAAGTTCTGTAACAGAAAATTTAGATAATGGTAAATATGCATACTGTCAATTTTTTGACTTGACTAAAGCTATTGATTGTGTTTCCCACGAGATTCTGCTTAATAAATTAAAGATATATGGCTGTAATGCTGATAGTATTAGCTTGCTAGAATCGTACTTAAAGGAACGAACTCAAGTTGTATAATATAATGGTGTAATATCTCAACCAAAAAATATTATTACGCTCTGTTCTAGGCCCGCTTCTATTCCTCATCTATATAAATGACATTCCAAATCGTTTACCAAATAATAAATTAGTTCTATATCTAGATGATACTACTATAATTAATACCAATAATAACTTTCTTGATTTGAAAATAAATGCCTAAAGAGCCATGTCAAAAATATCTCAATGATTTAATGCCAACAGACTATGTATTAATTCTGCTAAATGTGAATGTATGCTTTTACACTGTGTGATAACCAAAGTAAACAAAAGTTTCATGATGACGACCGGAAAGAGAGCGAGCCGTGAACCTTACCTTATAAAAAACGGTGGAAATATGCAGTATCTACACGGAGACAAAATAAAGGACAACGGATATGTCAACGGGGCCATTTGATGTTGATAATATAAAATAGTTTGTTTAATGCAAAATAACAAACCAGTATGCAGATGCAGTGAAAAGATATGCTGTCATTCAAAAAGAATTAAATTCTAGGGATGTTATAATTCATACAGATCATAAGCCGCTAGTATCAATTTTAGAAAAAGAAAACTTAAATATGTTCCTGGAAAACACTTGTTTATAGCAGATACATTATCGAGAAACTGTGAAGATTTAAATTATATTAATCATTTAGAGAAGGAATTGATAGTGAATAGTTTAGAGAGAAATTTAAGTAATAATAGGATGAAAGAATTTGTAGAAAATACAAAAAAAGAAGCAAATTTGGCGCTTTTAAAAAAAGTATTTAGAAGATCGTTGGAAGGAAAACGAAAAATCAATTGAGAATAGAGAATTGAAACAATTTTATTGAATTAGACATCAAATTACTGTTCGTAATGGTTTAATATATTATGGTGAGAGATTAATAATAGCAAGAGGCTTGAGACAGAATCTAATTAAAAGGTTGCATTCTGGTCATTTAGGTGTTAATAAGTGCAGATTATAGGCTGATGATTGTATGTTTTGGTCAAGAATATCAAAGTGAAATAGCTGAATTCATATTAAACTTCGAAACATGTATCAAATATAGAAATTGTAATCCAAAACTATCATTGCTATGTCATGACGTCCCAACTAGGCCTTGGAGAAATTAAGTATGGACATTATGGAGTTTGAAAACAAATCATATTTACTTGTTGCGGATTACTATAGTAAATGCATTGAAGTTAAAATAATAAAGAATAAAAATGCTAATAGTGCCATGAGGGCATTAGAAGAAATATTTTCCTATTATGGTTTGCCAGATAAAATAATTTCTGGTAATAATCCTTTTAATAGTTATTTATTTGTCAAAAATATAAAACTGGTTATATCAAGTTACCCTCAAAGTAATGGTTTTGCTGAAAGGTGCGTAGGAATTGTAAAAAACTTGCTAAAAAAATCCCTTAATAATCATGATATATTTAGGTCGTTATTTAAGCACCGCAACAAACCTATACTAAATTTTGGTTTCTCTCCAGTTCTGTTATTTTTTTTTCGCCTAGATTAAAAGATGACTTACCTATAGTTGATAAGTTGCTCTTACCAGAAGTAACTCCAAGAGGTAAAGTGATCAAAAAACTTGAGGATAAACAAAACATATATAAGAGATATTATGATCGCAGTTCCAGAGGCCAAGGTAATTTTATTGCTAATGGACCTGTTAAGATTCAGATTAGGAAAGGAATAGAGAAGGGGGGAAATATTACGTAAAGGTGAACAGCTTAGAAGTTTTGATATTAAATTTTAAAAAAAGAATGTATAGGAGAACACAACAACATTTGTTAGGGGGGACGAAGTTAAGAGATAGGAGCACTTTGAACAAACCAGAACGAGTTAAGATGCAAAATGTATATAATGTAAATAGTTGTACAGATATGTTGATCATATTTATGTTATTAGTTTTATAAGGCAACATTAGTTAAGTTATTAATATTAAAATATTTAAGTTTGTACTCATTTATAATTAAAATCAAAAAAATCCTTAAGAAATGTAACGTTGATGTAGCTTTTAAATGTAGTAATAAGTCATCAAATTTAATTTACAATCCAAAACCCAAAATTAATATAATAAAAAGGTCAGGAATAATAGATTAACATGCGGGCCTTGTAAAGTAATTTACATTTGTCAGTCTGGTCGGATTTTCTAAACGCGTCTCAAAGAACATGAACGAGCTTATCGCTTAAAATATAACAATTCGACTTTTGCAAACCATTTATTAGAAAACAATCACAATTTCGGAAAGGATGTACTTTCAGTAATCCACTTTACCGATAAAGGTAGTAAAATTTATTTACTGGAAGCACTCGAAATTCATAAAGCCAAAATTAATCCGGGTTTTTCCATTCTTAATGACCAGACCGACGTATTATCCTCTTTTCGATAGTATATAAGCAACGTTTGTAATAAATTTAACTACTTTATGTTTGATAATGATCAGCTTATGATCGAAACAAAGTTATAAAGTGTTTTATTTAAACTTTAAAACAAAATAAGACATCAATACGATAAAACTATAAAGGTGCCTATCTGTAGGTAAGGTATCTATTGTCTAAACGTTGCACTAGATCCCAAATGAGTGGATAACCAACATTGAAGGAATCTGTCAACAGCGACAATTATAACAATAATAATAATGTAAATATCGTATCGATGGTTACTCCGGAGAGTTAAATACCTCCTAAGTGAATCTTGATTCCCTGTCTCCAACTGTGCTACGCTGATGAGATCCAAAAAGATCGAAACCGCTCCGTAGCTGTCGTTATCGGGGAACAATATTCAACACTTGGAGAGTTCAAGCCGAAGCTGTCATCGTCCGGATTAGTCTGCAAGTATCTCACGGCACCGGGTGATAAAATCAAGATTCATTGGCCAAAGCCGAACTGCTCCTGATCATATCGCCGTCGAAATTACGACTCGTAAAATCATGCAAAACCAATCAAGAAATGTGGAATACTTTCAAAAATGCTTATGAAAGTAAAGGACTCGCGATAAAAGAAATTACTTTACAAGAAAATGCAAAATGGCGAAACGGTTAGAGACAACATCAATGAGTTTATTAACCTTGTCGAAAAACTAAAAGATATAGAGAACAAGGACCTACTAAGCATTATGTTATTATACAGCCTATCAGAAAGCTACGTCTAGCAATCCAATAACTAGATAAGCTGTCGGCCCTCGAGAATAACAAAGAATAACAAACATGCCTATCTGCAGAAATTAATAAAATTGACAAGTGGTGTATGGACAGTGGTTGTACTTCACACATGTGTAATGGCAGAAGTTATCCTATCATATCTGTG
This sequence comes from Ontholestes murinus, assembly GCA_963969525.1. Classification (NCBI taxonomy): domain Eukaryota; kingdom Metazoa; phylum Arthropoda; class Insecta; order Coleoptera; family Staphylinidae; genus Ontholestes; species Ontholestes murinus. The sequence continues at coordinate 53,188,999 of OZ018391.1, forward strand.
GAGCCAACTCTGACTGCGAAACATGTTTAAAGTTTTACAGAAATTCAAAATAAAATTATTGCAAACAGACCACGGAAAAGAGTATTGCAACAGAGAATTCGACGATTATCTAAAAAAATTAAATATTAAAATATTAGAAAAAGTCCGTTGTATGTTGCTACAAGCAAGTATATCAGAATTCTTTTGGGCAGAGGCTGTTCATACTGTAAATTATATTACCAATAGAGTGCCATCAAAAGTAACGAAAGGGAAACCCCCTTTTGAAATGTGGGTTGGATACACAACCTCAGTAAAACATTGCAAACAAAAACAATGCTTTGGTACAAAAGTTTTTGTTCTACATAAAAGAAACAAGAAGAAGTTTTCAATAAGAGCAACAGAAGGAGCATTTGTCGGGTATTCAGAAAATACCAAATGCTACAGGATTTTAGTAGAAAGTTAAAATAAAACAGTCATTAGTAGGGATGTGAAATTTTTGAAAAGAATGATCTTTGACCAAAAAGTTAAAAAAAAAACATAAAAATTCTCACCCATTTATTCCACTGACTCTCGAACCTTATCATGAACAAAACTCTGATGAAAATAAACAACATCCTGAAAATGAAGAATCATCTGAAATAGAAAATGAAGAACGAGAAAGTGACCATTATGAAAAATGCGACCAATCTGATGACGAAGATACCCCAACACGACCCGAAAAAGAAGCAGAAAATAAAAGTCTGGACATACCTCACAAAGAAAAGAGTCATTAGAGAAAATAAGCCAATATGGATAGAAGATTACCATTTAGAAGATGACTTAGAAGAAAGTATGATATCCATAGATACAAATAATCCTGGCGAGGAAAATGAAAATGATGGAATATCACACTGTAATAAAAGCACATGTCAAAAATGATACTTGAAAACAATAAAAAAAGAACAAAGATATGAATATCATAGACTATAAAATGGCGCTAAAAAGAAAAATAGGGTCAGACAACATTGAAACAAAAAAGGGAAGATTAGTGGCACGAGATTTTAACCAAAAAGTTTGAGTTGATTATAATGAAACATTTCCACCAGTAGTAAAATTAAGTTCTATCAGAACTCAAATAGCAAAGTCAGTAGAGAAAGAATTGAAGCTGGTACAAATGGATGTGACAGCAGCATATTTAAACGGAGAGCTAGATTAAACAATCCAAATGAAAGTAGCAACTTGTTTGAAAAAATAAGTAACCGAGATTATGGCCGAAGAAAGTGTCGAAGATGACCTAACCATCTTCAAGAAAGCAAAAGCAATGTTAGAGGATTTTAGAAAATATAAAAGAAATGAAGTCTATCTGCTTAAAAAAGCCCTGTAGGTTTACAATCAGGTATAAAAGTGGTATAAAAGACTATATTCTGAACTATGAAACATTGGTTTTTAACCATCCCAGGGAGACCCTTGTCTTTACATTGTCTTTACCTATTAAGGAAAGGAGGAGATGATATTATAATCACAATATATGTTGATGATAATAGATTTTAAATGTGAAAAAGATTGCATAACAATGGACCAGAACAGATATATTGACGAGATGCTAAAGAAATTCAAAACACAAGATTAAAAGCCTATTTCAACACCCCTAGAGACAGGGTGAAAAATAAAAAGAGAAGAAAAACCAAATATCAACTTACCTTACAGAAAACTGATTGGAGTCCTAATGTATTTATCTGTAGCAACACGCCCCGACATTACGCATGCGGTGAGTTATCTCAGCCAATAAGAACCAACACTATGGTTTATGGTAGCTGCGAAAAGGGTACTCAGGTATCTAAAAGAGACAAGAGACCTAAAGTTAACATTCTCAATGAATGAAGATGCTGAATTTAAAGGATATGCTGGTGCAGACTGGACGTGTACTCTTGATAGAAGATCCTATACTGGCCATTGCTGTATAAAGAATGTTTGTGCTGGGAATCAAGAAAACAGAAGACAGTGGCCCTATCAACTGCTGAATCCAAATATATGGCTCTGACCAAATTTTCTAAAGAAGCAATACACCTGGCAAAGTTAGAAGCTAATTTAGGAATCAAATCCTATAATCAGCGCCAAATCAAAACATATAGATATCAGGCAACATTTTATAAAAGAAGTGATACAAAGTGGAAAGATATATTTTGCATATAAAAGAACCGAAGACATGATTGCTGACATACTAAAAAAGGCACTGCGACGACCAAAATTTGAAGAGGGCTGCAACAGATGGTATATACCGGCCCATCTCAATCTTACCAGTAATTTCTAAGATATTTGAAGACCTACTCCAGAGCCAATTAATTAAGTACATAAATGAAGCCAATATTCTATCAAACAGCCAACATGGTTTTCGACATGCCCGATCAACGACAACTGCTACTTTGGATTTGATAGAAAAATGCCTTGATGCTTTTAATTTCAATGAAATCGTCCAAACAACATTTTTAGATTTACATAAGGCTTTTGATAGCATGAGCCATGACATATTGCTACAAAAATTATACTTATATAATTTTCATCCTTTGAGCTGTAAGTTAATAGTAACATATCTATCAAATAGAAAACAATCAGTCAAAATTAAAACCAACCTATCTGATGAATACTTGGTGAATGTTGGTATACCTCAAGGTTCTAAACTAGGCCCAACTCTGTTCCTACTGTACATAAATGACCTGTGTCATTATATTGGTGAAAATAACATAATGTTGTTTGCGGATGATACAACTTTAGTATGTCGAGGAAAGTTGTTTCACGAAGTAAACAATTATCACTCACTTATTAATGCACAAGCCGAGGACTGGTTAAAAATTAATAAACTTTTACTAAATGATAGCAAATCTATAAAAATGCTATTTAGTTTGGGGCATACTAACGCTGGGTTTGCTAGTGATACTAAGTTCTTAGGATTTCATGTCGACTCCAAATTAACTTGGAAAATACACACACTTGAATTAGACAAAAAGCTAAATAAAAACTTATTTTTATTGCGCCAGCTAACTAAGATTGTTTCACCAGAAATCCTTAGAACAACGTATACATCACTCATAGAGTCATACATTAGATATGGAATTCTTCTGTGGGGTCACTCAGTCGGAGCATACCAGATCTTCTCAACACAAAGAAAAGCTTTACGTATTATAAACAAATTGGCCTATACAGAAGATTGTAGACAGTATTTTATTAAATCAAATGTGCTGACGGTCCCTTGCATTTTTATAATGGAATGTCTAACATACGTTCATGCAAACATTGAGCGCTACGACAAAAACTTGGATTTTAATAAATTTACTACCAGAAGTGCAAATCTACTCAGACCTCCATATAACCGTCTCAAACGCACGCAAAACAGCACTCGTTATTTTGGTGTTAAAATGTATAATGTATTACCTGACCACGTCAAAGAATTAACTATGAATTCATTTAAGAAACATGTTAAAGCGTTTTTAGTATCTAAGGCGTTTTATTCAATAGAAGAATATTTAAATTTCAATTTTTTATGATAGTACAATTATGTTTGTATGTTTATGTGACTTATGTACCTGTGGACATTAATAAATATTATTATTATTATTATTATTATCTTTATACTACATTTCGTGATTATCTTTGTTCAAGAAAAGAAAAACAGTGCTGATACATTTAGGATATGTAGCTTCTCCCACGAAGGAATGCATCTTAACATGGTGTGGGGGTTCAATATCCTACGGCCGATGTAATATTCCGGGTGATGCCCTACTGCTAAGATATTCTGAGATCAATCACTACCTAGAGCATATGTCGGCAACCTTTTAGCTGTGGTGTGCCAAGCCACTCTACCAATATGATTCAGGGTGCCACC
>OZ018391.1:53193036-53198036 GCA_963969525.1 Ontholestes murinus
CTATCATTTCCATTCAGAGTATATATAGAACATCCAAAAAGTGTGCAGATATGTATGAAATCGCGGTTCGTCTGGCTGATGAGCTCCGAAAGAGCGAAACGATTCGTCTCAGACTTGCGTTCATATATATTTGCACATTTTCGTAATAATTAATATCTTATCCGACCGATGGCCCACGAAACACTTCTAAATTTAAAAATTTCCGGTCACGAATCCCCACTAATTATATATATATATATATATATATATATACCGGGTGTCTCAGACCACCCGTACCAGCCTTTTATTTCGACTACGCTTGGTCGAATGTGACTGGGACAATAAATTTTATTACCAAAGTGAACCCAAGGAATCCAATGATGAGTTTATTTTTTACCGGATTAATCCGGAAGTACCCGGAACCGGAAGTAACTTTCAAATTTCAAATGGCAACATAGGTCAAGTATGGTATTAATTTAAAAGTCTTTTTAAAAGAAACAACTTTTATTAAAACATTTTTTTAATATTTTGCCTATTTACAAAAATAAACGAAAAAAACTAAATTGAAAATGAGTTATCCATTCAACACTAAATTTCCTCAAGTAGGCTTTGCTTTTTTGTTATGTCAAAATAATTGACGTTCGTGAATATTTGAAGTAAAATAAATAATTATTATAAAAGTATTGAATGTGTCAACATGGTTTTTACAAACCTCTAAGGTTTTGATGTGCTGATGATGTTAGATGAATGCGGCCAAAGCTATCGTGCCGATGAGCGAATTTATGCTGAACGATACCCTCAACGAGCCAATCAGTCAAAAAATGTTTTTCGGCACCTTGCAGAACGAGTTAAGACAACTGGTAAGCTACAGCCCAGCCACAACAAAGGTCGGAGTATCAGAAAACGTGTACAAGATGAAAGAACATCAGATATTCTTGCAGCAATTGCTCTGGACCCGAACATGTCTACTAGAAGAATTAAAATCGATGCTGGAATAAGTCGCTCCACTGCTTGGAGAGTTTTAAAAACAAACAAATTCCATCCATATCATATCTCTCTACTCCAGAAACTTGAAGAGCGTCATTTTCAAGATAGGTTGAATTTTTGTGAATGGTTGTCTTGTTACCGGCATTCTATCGTGAATGTCGGATAACATACTTATTTTATCAAAACCATTTTATTTTCATTTTGCTTCATAAGTTTATTTTCAAAATGAGTAATGTTCGTAATGCATACATTGATATAACATGATTTAGACATGTACAGTTAGGATGCATGTTAATCATAATATTAGGGTAGGTCATCACATATCCTCACACGTAACTTACGTTGGTTATTTTTGCCCGCATTGGGATTTCTAAAACAATGTACCGTGTGTAAACGACCGTTTTGTGTACGTGACAATCACAAAACCCTTAAGATTAGAAACGGAAAACTAAAGGTATTGCTGCAATAAAATTAAGGGCATTATAATCATAAATATTTCAAATTCGCCAAATAACTTTATTGCACATCATAAATACATTTGCAAATAATCTCTTTTCCGTTTCCAAGAATCTAATAATCTCGGCAATAAACGAAGCGGCGCGTACCGTCATGACCATGGATGGGCCAATCCTGGGTAAACCAGGATTACCGTTTACTTATTCGCGAATCTTGTGGATATGTGAAGTCATATCATTAAACCACGTTCGCGATGGCCTTCCATGTGTCATGACAAATAAAACGATACCAAACACGAGGTACGCACCGTTCAAGACAACAATAATATCACCCACCGTTACACATGGTACTTGTTATCATATACACATCCACGTACGTTACGTATGAGTAAAGTTCACATACTAATTAGTTATAGATAGTGTAAATATAATGTTAGGTCTAAATAGAGTTAGGTAATGTACATATTAATTCAACAGTGTAAAACTTGGACTCTCGCAAAAATAAGGGTAGGGGTGTATATATATCACGTCGTCGCTTACCCAAAATCAGTCTCGAGTCATCAGTCACGAGTCATCAGTCACGTGTTACAAGTTATCAGTTATCAGTTAGCAGTTGCATCCGAGCGGTTACAAGTTATTCATCAGTCTTCAATTATCATTTACCAGTCACAAGTTATCAGTCACGAATCCAATTTACCATTTCCATTAGTATATCGTAAGTTAATGTACATAGTCACTTTGTATATTCTTATATTTTCATCATTGTACTGTTGCTTTTGTTGTTGTTTAAATATATTTACCATTATATTTATTTCACATCTGAGTACTATTATTCTTAATAACACCATACAACAACAAATAGTGCAAAAGGCGAAGCGAGAGCGGTTCCTGAAGTTGCTGTCCTCCAGGTAAGCGAGTTACAATTTCTTTTATCTATTTACTTTGTGTGATATTCCTTCTCTACCTACGAGCTAGAGGTAATCACGGGGATCCGATGTTGAACAACAGGCCTACAATTAATTCTTAATCGGGGCAGTTGACTCCAAGTAGTCAACTCCTTAATTTTCCCCGTTGATAAATGACGCCCGACGTGTTTTTTTTAGCTAATTATCGTTGTTGACCAATAATTCCGTTTTATTTATTTATTTTTAATTTTGTTCCTTTCAAATTATATCATTCGGTTTTAAATTATTGTTTAACTTCGATTTAGTTCATGCTAACGACCCTGAAGGATATTTATTTGAGTCTCTATTATTAAATTATTTAAATTATTATCTTTTCATTTTTCACTATACTTAAATAATTTAGTAATCATATAGGCCATTCTCTTCTTATGTGTAAAACTCAGTCATACATACGGTTATCTCAATTGCACAATTTCATTATTACTTTTACACGAAACAAGAGGAATTAATTAGGAATCACACAGTTACTAAATCGCATAATTTACAATCTTTTACAGCACCAGCCCAGGAGCAGTCATCCAGTATTTTCATATTTAATTGAGTGTTTTCTTTTCTTTACTTTTTTAACTTTTTACTTGGAAAAATTAACTACGATTCACTCAGTTTAGGTGCAGTAAGACACTCCACGGGGCCGTACTTTTTATTATTTTGTCCCAGGTTTTGTTTTGTTAGGAAACATGAGCACGCACGGCATGGCACTGCGTTCCAAACCACAAGCAAACCTGGATGCCATCCTCAGCGGGGCCGCGGTCCATGATCCAGAACACCAAACAACGGACAGCGTTGTGCAAGCAGCCCGATCAGCGCAGGACATCACCATCGAACGCCCTTTATCTCGATTGTCTACACGGAGTTCCAAAGCTGTTGAGGAAATCGACGACCTCTTGGAGAAGGCTGACAGGGAGTACAAAGCCACAAAATTGCGCCTTCGACAACAGAAGGAGGCCCTTTTACAACAAGAAAGAGAGGAAGAAGAAAACAATGCGGATTTTTGGAAGGAGAAGCTGCATGAAGTCCAATATAATTCGGCAAAGGAAATAGCTGCGCTCCGCCGACAGTTGGAAATCGCTCAAGCCGAAAAGGATCAACTAAGGCAGAAGACACGTACCCAGGTGGAATTAGGACAAACATCAGTTAGACGAGATTTACCTACGCCACCACCTTACATTCCGGAGCCGCCCCACCGGATCATCACCCAAGCAGATATTCACGTACCCTCTGCACCACTCCATATTCATCCTTCTAGACAAACTACATTTTCTCCACCAATTGCACCACAATCCCACCCAAACATATACCGTGACTCAAGCAATAACCTAATGGACCTCATTCGACAATCATTAATCACGAAGCCGACTGAAAAGTCAAAATTCGACGGTCGTGATCCACGAAGATTCATCGCTGAACTGGAAGAAGACTTCAAGGACCTGAATATAACAGATGAAGTAAAACATCGACTGGCATTAAACAGGATGGAAGCGGAAGATATTGAAAAGTATGGTGGTTATTTCACAAAAGACGTTACCTGGGAGCAAGCAAAGGCATTATTCATCAAATCAATCAACCCTGCTATAGTCGCACATGATGAAATGGTCGAACTGTTGACGAAACCCCAAGGAGACTCGCCACCCGGTGCATTCGTCGTAAGGAAGCAGGCCCTCTTCAACAGAAATTTGTTATCGTCAAGTGAAGAGCTGAAAACAACAATAATATGGCGTCTAGCATCACCATCACTACGACAGGCGCTGTTCTTCAAACCCACCACTGTAGCAGACTTTGTGGACCAAGCCGCTGCAATATCGTTTTTGCAGCTCGACATCATGCCCGTTACGTTTTCACAGAGTAGATCTTCGCCGTTTCACAAACCTAGTGCTCCCCACAGCTCAAGAGAGAAGCCACGTATGGAAAACGAAACAACGAAAAATCGACACCATTCTGGGAAAAATTTCAACAACCGTCCACGATCGCCACCATATAATAAACAGTACGAGTCACAAGAAAGAAGCAAACGTCCTGTAAAGAGAACGTATCAAGAGCAGGATACAACGAAGCCGTCACAGATGTATACTCAGCGAAACCGCTTCCGGGAACCACCTTTCTGCTTGAAATGCAGGAAAGGTAATCATTGGCACAGTGATTGTCAACAGCCTTCGGGAAACTCCCAACAGCGGCAGGAACAGAGCTAAACAACTTACTAAGCTCACCTGTCGCCACCGGAAACCACCACCGCAAATCTAGGACAATTCCTCCACGATTTACAAGAAATCAAACTAGCTGCATTCACCAGAACACCGACAAAGCAAGTCGTCACCGCCAGGATAACAAGGAATCGAGGCCCCTCCACCAACACATCACAGAATCCCATCAGCCCCACGACGATGCTAGTGAAACTAAAAATGTCGTCACCCGGCATGTATATATAGAACATCCAAAAAGTGTGCAGATATGTATGAAATCGCGGTTCGTCTGGCTGATGAGCTCCGAAAGAGCGAAACGATTCGTCTCAGACTTGCGTTCATATATATTTGCACATTTTCGTAATAATTAATATCTTATCCGACCGATGGCCCACGAAACACTTCTAAATTTAAAAATTTCCGGTCACGAATCCCCA
>OZ018391.1:53203036-53318588 GCA_963969525.1 Ontholestes murinus
CGTTCCGACGAGAAGTGAAGGTTAAAAATTAACCGAACGAATCTGAAGGAGCAAATTGGTTGACAAACGCCCTCAGTGGCAAATAATAAATAGAAATGGTGGCGTTAACTCTAGCGCTATCATTTCCATTCAGAGTATATATAGAACATCCAAAAAGTGTGCAGATATGTATGAAATCGCGGTTCGTCTGGCTGATGAGCTCCGAAAGAGCGAAACGATTCGTCTCAGACTTGCGTTCATATATATTTGCACATTTTCGTAATAATTAATATCTTATCCGACCGATGGCCCACGAAACACTTCTAAATTTAAAAATTTCCGGTCACGAATCCCCACTAATTATTCATTACATTAGGGCAAATAATTTTCTATCGTCCACTGGTGGAGTAAAATCCTCCGTTCCGACGAGAAGTGAAGGTTAAAAATTAACCGAACGAATCTGAAGGAGCAAATTGGTTGACAAACTCCCTCAGTGGCAAATAATAAATAGAAATGGTGGCGTTAACTCTAGCGCTATCATTTCCATTCAGAGTATATATAGAACATCCAAAAAGTGTGCAGATATGTATGAAATCGCGGTTCGTCTGGCTGATGAGCTCCGAAAGAGCGAAACGATTCGTCTCAGACTTGCGTTCATATATATTTGCACATTTTCGTAATAATTAATATCTTATCCGACCGATGGCCCACGAAACACTTCTAAATTTAAAAATTTCCGGTCACGAATCCCCACTAATTATATATATATATATATATACCGGGTGTCTCAGACCACCCGTACCAGCCTTTTATTTCGACTACGCTTGGTCGAATGTGACTGGGACAATAAATTTTATTACCAAAGTGAACCCAAGGAATCCAATGATGAGTTTATTTTTTACCGGATTAATCCGGAAGTACCCGGAACCGGAAGTAACTTTCAAATTTCAAATGGCAACATAGGTCAAGTATGGTATTAATTTAAAAGTCTTTTTAAAAGAAACAACTTTTATTAAAACATTTTTTTAATATTTTGCCTATTTACAAAAATAAACGAAAAAAACTAAATTGAAAATGAGTTATCCATTCAACACTAAATTTCCTCAAGTAGGCTTTGCTTTTTTGTTATGTCAAAATAATTGACGTTCGTGAATATTTGAAGTAAAATAAATAATTATTATAAAAGTATTGAATGTGTCAACATGGTTTTTACAAACCTCTAAGGTTTTGATGTGCTGATGATGTTAGATGAATGCGGCCAAAGCTATCGTGCCGATGAGCGAATTTATGCTGAACGATACCCTCAACGAGCCAATCAGTCAAAAAATGTTTTTCGGCACCTTGCAGAACGAGTTAAGACAACTGGTAAGCTACAGCCCAGCCACAACAAAGGTCGGAGTATCAGAAAATGTGTACAAGATGAAAGAACATCAGATATTCTTGCAGCAATTGCTCTGGACCCGAACATGTCTACTAGAAGAATTAAAATCGATGCTGGAATAAGTCGCTCCACTGCTTGGAGAGTTTTAAAAACAAACAAATTCCATCCATATCATATCTCTCTACTCCAGAAACTTGAAGAGCGTCATTTTCAAGATAGGTTGAATTTTTGTGAATGGTTGTCTTGTTACCGGCATTCTATCGTGAATGTCGGATAACATACTTATTTTATCAAAACCATTTTATTTTCATTTTGCTTCATAAGTTTATTTTCAAAATGAGTAATGTTCGTAATGCATACATTGATATAACATGATTTAGACATGTACAGTTAGGATGCATGTTAATCATAATATTAGGGTAGGTCATCACATATCCTCACACGTAACTTACGTTGGTTATTTTTGCCCGCATTGGGATTTCTAAAACAATGTACCGTGTGTAAACGACCGTTTTGTGTACGTGACAATCACAAAACCCTTAAGATTAGAAACGGAAAACTAAAGGTATTGCTGCAATAAAATTAAGGGCATTATAATCATAAATATTTCAAATTCGCCAAATAACTTTATTGCACATCATAAATACATTTGCAAATAATCTCTTTTCCGTTTCCAAGAATCTAATAATCTCGGCAATAAACGAAGCGGCGCGTACCGTCATGACCATGGATGGGCCAATCCTGGGTAAACCAGGATTACCGTTTACTTATTCGCGAATCTTGTGGATATGTGAAGTCATATCATTAAACCACGTTCGCGATGGCCTTCCATGTGTCATGACAAATAAAACGATACCAAACACGAGGTACGCACCGTTCAAGACAACAATAATATCACCCACCGTTACACATGGTACTTGTTATCATATACACATCCACGTACGTTACGTATGAGTAAAGTTCACATACTAATTAGTTATAGATAGTGTAAATATAATGTTAGGTCTAAATAGAGTTAGGTAATGTACATATTAATTCAACAGTGTAAAACTTGGACTCTCGCAAAAATAAGGGTAGGGGTGTATATATATCACGTCGTCGCTTACCCAAAATCAGTCTCGAGTCATCAGTCACGAGTCATCAGTCACGTGTTACAAGTTATCAGTTATCAGTTAGCAGTTGCATCCGAGCGGTTACAAGTTATTCATCAGTCTTCAATTATCATTTACCAGTCACAAGTTATCAGTCACGAATCCAATTTACCATTTCCATTAGTATATCGTAAGTTAATGTACATAGTCACTTTGTATATTCTTATATTTTCATCATTGTACTGTTGCTTTTGTTGTTGTTTAAATATATTTACCATTATATTTATTTCACATCTGAGTACTATTATTCTTAATAACACCATACAACAACAAATAGTGCAAAAGGCGAAGCGAGAGCGGTTCCTGAAGTTGCTGTCCTCCAGGTAAGCGAGTTACAATTTCTTTTATCTATTTACTTTGTGTGATATTCCTTCTCTACCTACGAGCTAGAGGTAATCACGGGGATCCGATGTTGAACAACAGGCCTACAATTAATTCTTAATCGGGGCAGTTGACTCCAAGTAGTCAACTCCTTAATTTTCCCCGTTGATAAATGACGCCCGACGTGTTTTTTTTAGCTAATTATCGTTGTTGACCAATAATTCCGTTTTATTTATTTATTTTTAATTTTGTTCCTTTCAAATTATATCATTCGGTTTTAAATTATTGTTTAACTTCGATTTAGTTCATGCTAACGACCCTGAAGGATATTTATTTGAGTCTCTATTATTAAATTATTTAAATTATTATCTTTTCATTTTTCACTATACTTAAATAATTTAGTAATCATATAGGCCATTCTCTTCTTATGTGTAAAACTCAGTCATACATACGGTTATCTCAATTGCACAATTTCATTATTACTTTTACACGAAACAAGAGGAATTAATTAGGAATCACACAGTTACTAAATCGCATAATTTACAATCTTTTACAGCACCAGCCCAGGAGCAGTCATCCAGTATTTTCATATTTAATTGAGTGTTTTCTTTTCTTTACTTTTTTAACTTTTTACTTGGAAAAATTAACTACGATTCACTCAGTTTAGGTGCAGTAAGACACTCCACGGGGCCGTACTTTTTATTATTTTGTCCCAGGTTTTGTTTTGTTAGGAAACATGAGCACGCACGGCATGGCACTGCGTTCCAAACCACAAGCAAACCTGGATGCCATCCTCAGCGGGGCCGCGGTCCATGATCCAGAACACCAAACAACGGACAGCGTTGTGCAAGCAGCCCGATCAGCGCAGGACATCACCATCGAACGCCCTTTATCTCGATTGTCTACACGGAGTTCCAAAGCTGTTGAGGAAATCGACGACCTCTTGGAGAAGGCTGACAGGGAGTACAAAGCCACAAAATTGCGCCTTCGACAACAGAAGGAGGCCCTTTTACAACAAGAAAGAGAGGAAGAAGAAAACAATGCGGATTTTTGGAAGGAGAAGCTGCATGAAGTCCAATATAATTCGGCAAAGGAAATAGCTGCGCTCCGCCGACAGTTGGAAATCGCTCAAGCCGAAAAGGATCAACTAAGGCAGAAGACACGTACCCAGGTGGAATTAGGACAAACATCAGTTAGACGAGATTTACCTACGCCACCACCTTACATTCCGGAGCCGCCCCACCGGATCATCACCCAAGCAGATATTCACGTACCCTCTGCACCACTCCATATTCATCCTTCTAGACAAACTACATTTTCTCCACCAATTGCACCACAATCCCACCCAAACATATACCGTGACTCAAGCAATAACCTAATGGACCTCATTCGACAATCATTAATCACGAAGCCGACTGAAAAGTCAAAATTCGACGGTCGTGATCCACGAAGATTCATCGCTGAACTGGAAGAAGACTTCAAGGACCTGAATATAACAGATGAAGTAAAACATCGACTGGCATTAAACAGGATGGAAGCGGAAGATATTGAAAAGTATGGTGGTTATTTCACAAAAGACGTTACCTGGGAGCAAGCAAAGGCATTATTCATCAAATCAATCAACCCTGCTATAGTCGCACATGATGAAATGGTCGAACTGTTGACGAAACCCCAAGGAGACTCGCCACCCGGTGCATTCGTCGTAAGGAAGCAGGCCCTCTTCAACAGAAATTTGTTATCGTCAAGTGAAGAGCTGAAAACAACAATAATATGGCGTCTAGCATCACCATCACTACGACAGGCGCTGTTCTTCAAACCCACCACTGTAGCAGACTTTGTGGACCAAGCCGCTGCAATATCGTTTTTGCAGCTCGACATCATGCCCGTTACGTTTTCACAGAGTAGATCTTCGCCGTTTCACAAACCTAGTGCTCCCCACAGCTCAAGAGAGAAGCCACGTATGGAAAACGAAACAACGAAAAATCGACACCATTCTGGGAAAAATTTCAACAACCGTCCACGATCGCCACCATATAATAAACAGTACGAGTCACAAGAAAGAAGCAAACGTCCTGTAAAGAGAACGTATCAAGAGCAGGATACAACGAAGCCGTCACAGATGTATACTCAGCGAAACCGCTTCCGGGAACCACCTTTCTGCTTGAAATGCAGGAAAGGTAATCATTGGCACAGTGATTGTCAACAGCCTTCGGGAAACTCCCAACAGCGGCAGGAACAGAGCTAAACAACTTACTAAGCTCACCTGTCGCCACCGGAAACCACCACCGCAAATCTAGGACAATTCCTCCACGATTTACAAGAAATCAAACTAGCTGCATTCACCAGAACACCGACAAAGCAAGTCGTCACCGCCAGGATAACAAGGAATCGAGGCCCCTCCACCAACACATCACAGAATCCCATCAGCCCCACGACGATGCTAGTGAAACTAAAAATGTCGTCACCCGGCATGTGAATCAAGAAATCACTACATCAGATTCATCACAAGTTCCGCGATCGGAACAGCGACAATATATATGTGGATATGATCAGCGTAAAGAACACAATCAATTTTCAAGCGGACAGATCTTTATCCGGAATCATGCACTGAGCGACGCTCAGAATCCAGCTGGATTCGCACTCAAGTGGTTAGGACCATATGAGGTACAAGATCATTCCGATGGACGTGTGTATTTAATCAATCGAGATGGACGGAACGTACGAGTACACGCTGATGATATGCGGCCAGCACCTCAACACATATCAACACCAGAAACTCTCGACGCTGCCGCCTAGGCCTCTTCCTCCCGTCGCGATAAAGACAAATCTAAAGACGCTAATAGTGCATACGAGTGTGCCGAGTGCTTTAGGATAGTTGTAAATAAATAGTGTAAGTGTAAATAGTGTAAGTGCAAATAAGTGACTCTCGCGCACCCGAGATCAGACTGACAATGGGCAGTCTTACTTCCATACCCATTGTGGCGCCCAAATCACCCGTCGTTGTACAACATGTCCAAGGGAAGATAGTTGTTTCAGGCCACAACGACAATCATATCATCACCCTGCAGTGGAAGCCATCACTTCGTTGCTAACACGTGAACGAGTGCTGGAGTTCTTATGACCGTAGAGCTCTCCAATTCAGCCTAAGATGCCCCAATATCGTCACACCACAACTTGCGAAGGACCAGCTTCTGGCGGATCACCCAACTTCCGGTTAGTTCCCTTTACACAAGTTAACAAAAACACACCCGTATTCGCGTGTTTTTTTAAATGCATATGTTACGCCGAATTCATGAAATTGCCTATTTCATGAAATAAGCAAAAAATTGCTTAATTCACGAAATAGGCAAGCCCGTTGCTTTGTTTATGAATTAGGCAAATTATCTGCCGAATGTGTGAATTAGGCACTGTATAGAAGCCTTAAAATGTCAATTACATTAATCTATTATTGCACCATAATTTCGTGTATATTAAAATAATAAGTAATTAAAAGTATATTTATATATCATAATTAAATAATTCACTTTAAAAATGCGATTGTCCACTTTAGAATAGGAGCAACAGAATTATTATTTAAACAAAATGCCGATAGTTAGTGCATTTAGTTTCCTGTTCGACCTGCCACATTGAATATCAAGTTTGGGTGATCTGTATCATTTGACATGGACATACAATTATGGATAATTCGGAATCAAATAACAAGCCGAGTTACAGAACATATCATATTATTTAATGTGAATATAAGCGAGCTTAGTTGAATAATCCTTTACCAATACCTTTATCTAGAATGGAGTCTTTTAGGGTCTGCGTATTTTATTTCAGCATTTGGTTGAAGTACCTTTTTAACAATAAGTAACCTTATTTAATTTTAATAATGTACAACTCGACACGCCAGATCGTACTTACTATGTAAATAATAGGACAATGTTATTAAATTAAATCAAAATTGGAAAATAATGACGATTTTAGAATTAAGTACTTATTTTAATACAACAATGCTAACTAATATAAGTAGTAGATAACTTCAAAATACTAATTAAAATTTTTATAGCTTCTGCCACCATAACAGACAGAATTGCAAATGATTTTTTTTCGGAAACACCCGCATCTTACAGTTTGGCATCCTTGAGTACTATGGCATCTTTAGTATCCCTGACCACTACCTACGGAGTTAAGACTAACTAATGTCCTAATTGATTTTTCTTCTTGGGGAACATTACTTATTTTTAGCTTCATGTATTTTGTCTTCTGCACACTGTTTTTCTCTAATAGATTCTCAATTATTCCATGTATTGTCCCCACTTTATATCTATCATCCTTTTTTCAAAGGAGGCATTTTCTTTTTTGACTTTTCCACCATTTGGTTAGCTTGAACTAGCAAATTTTAAGTTGCTATTTTTCTACATTCAACGGCTAGATGGGGCTGAATGATTAATTAGTATACTTCCATCGGCAGTATTAATTCTGGCGGATTGATCTTCAATCAAATTTTCCCTATTAATCTCTAAATTATCAATAATCCTAATATCAGCATTTATATCTTTGTTTTCAGTACAGATATCAGTTTTAATGTAATTTTCCATACTTTTTTCAAACAAATCATTATTTTTTCTAAAAATTTGCGTGGAATTTTGAAACGAGGGCTCATTTTAGCTAATTGTCCGAATAGAGCTTTATATAGTTCAATTCTTATAACTTCATGATAAGTTGTATTCATTTCCCATTGAATGAAAAGCAGACCAGTATTATGGTCGCGCATTCAATCAATTAGAGAATCTTTTCTTTGTTTGATTGCTTCGTCCAACAGAGCCTTGACTTTGAGGATATCATGGTCTACCATTGATGAACACCAAGTCAGGCCAAAAAGACCCCAATTGTAGAACATGTGAGGTCCTAAAGTTTAAGATTATACTGAGGAATTTTCTGCTAATTCTGCCGCCCTTTAAGTGACTTAAAAACTGCACTTTATTAAATGTTCTTTATAATGTAAAATAAATTTATAACCTCCGTCAGACAAACTTTGAATATCTACTAATCTTACCTGTCACCTCTTTGATTTAAGTCATAAACGGTTATAGGGTGAACAACTATACCTGCTTGAAAACTCTTTTTTGTCTTTTCCGTGCGTCTCTCACACTGTTGTATAAACAATTTTAAGAGTGACATTGGTATATTAGCATAGTGCTCTGAAACTTTTTTACATGTATATGCATGTCATTGATAACCGACAATAGATTTCTTTCTTTTCGGATCTTTAATTTTCGACACTTACTTAACTTCTGCAAAGTTCTCTAACCCAAATGTCTTCTTAATGTGATAATACCGTTTATCTTTTAGTTTAGTATTATTATTTATCATTTTAGAAATGTTCATTACATGCTTCTGGTGATGATGATTACGAGGGCGCCCTGAAATGTTTCCGGAATCGACACTCTCGTCAAGCTATCGGAAAAGTAGTAGTTTCCAGGTCTGCAAAATAACCATCTGTAGCCGCGATGACCTCCTCTTTTGAGGCTTTTGAGACAAATCTCTTTCCTGACAGCGATTTTTTCAGGTTTGGAAATGGGAAAAAGTTGCTAAGGACTAGGCCTGGTGAATATGTAGGATGAGAGACTAATTCGTCCCTACGAATAACTCATTTAATTTGGCCGGTGGATTGTCGTTTTGAAATAGCACTTTTTTTCGCTGCAAACGTGGCCGTTTTCCTACAATACTACATCGAATCGGGCGAATAAATCGCTGTAGTATTGCCCCGTGATCGTCCTTCCCTCCTGCAATTAGTTTATGAAGATAACGCCTTGGAAGTCCCAACAAATGGTCGCCAAAACCTTTCCGGCCCATATAGGTTATAGGTTAAGTAGGGTCTTAGTGAGGTGTGTTAGCCTCTCGTGAACTGCGACCTAACAGATCTATTGTTCTACCCTTAACCAATCACTTCCCAAGCAGTCCCACGTCCACCATGAACCTGGTAACTATCTTGGGGGTGATAATGTTCACTTCTTCGGGGGATAATCGGTCCCTGCCGAAGTGTGAAAGACGCTTGTGAGCAATCGTGACAAGTTTGTGCTCGGTAGTTTCATCTGCCGAATCACACAATCTGCAGTTTCCACTTTCCTCTTTTCCCATTTTCCGCAAATGGTATCGGAGGGCACAATGCCCTGTCATGAGTCCGGTGAAAGTTCTTAGCTCGTTCCTTGTGAGTTCAAGCACCTTGTGGCTGTGATCGAGTTTCAGGAGTCGTTTTGATTGACGTAGACCTGGTACATTGTTTTTGTCTTCTTACCATTTTTGCACCACCTCTCTTCTATGCGCCATGGGGAGTCCATAAAACGGCTCTGGTCCTATAGGAGTGGCATTTGCACCTCTTTTTGCGAGGTCATCGGCCACTTTGTTGCCTTTAATATCCCCGTGCCCTGGGACCCACATGAGGGTCAACACGTTGTTCTTCGCCAGTTGCGAGAGGGATCTTCGACATTCCCAGACAGTCCGTGAGCCGTGACTATAGGCTCGAACGGCCTTTAATGCGGCTTGGCTGTCTGAGCAGATGTATATATGCGCGCCATTTAGGTGCCTATCCAAGCATTCTCTGGCGCACATATCAATGGCAATCGTTTCTGCTTGCAAAATCGTGGGCGTCGTGCCCAGAGCCATGAAGCTCCTGTGGTTTTGGTTAGGCCCATAAATGCCTATTCCAGTACCTCTGGTATTCTTGGCACCATCCGTGTACCAGGCTGATATCCCTCGTCCAAACTCCTTGACTCTCATCAAAGCCGTTTTGGGGTCTTCGATCGACACCTTAAACGGTAATTCGAATTCGAGCTTCCTGGACATAATGTCTGTCGGTTTGGACAGAAGGGCCGCGTCAATTTGCTGCAGTATTTCTAAGTGTCCTGTCCAGTCCCCCGGCAGTGTTTTCTTCCTCTGGTGTAGTCGGAGGGCTGCCACAAGTCCCTCTTTTTGTACCACTAGATGGAGCGGTGTGAGACCAATGATTGCCTCCATTCCCGCAGTTGGGGTCGTTTGCATGGCCCCTGTGATGCTTAGACATGTTAAACTCAGCCTACTCAGCTTCTTTTGCGTGTCTAGTTTTTGGGTCTTCGGCCACCACACGAGGGCAGCATAGGTGACAATTCCGGCCCATGGAATGGCGTTTTTTTCTTTGGAGCTGCTTCGCTCAGAACAGTCCACTGCTCGACTGTTCCTTGGTCTCCGGTATATAATAGTAGATTCAAGTCTCATCTACGGTTACGAAATGCATGACAAAATCCTTTGGATTTCTCCTGACCAGATACTCTGGTGTGAGCAAATGTGGTAGTCATCGCGCCGAAAGCTTTTTCATTCTCAAAATTTCGTGTAAGATAGGCCAGCATTCTTTTGTGAAGACTGTGTTGTCTCTTCTTCTATCTCTTTTAGCTTCAATCGGCGATCGGTTAACACGACATCATGAATCTTTTCGATTATTTCATCGTTGGTAGCGGTTTTTGGGCGTCAATTGCGTTGTTCGTCATTTCTGCTTATGAGATCATGTTTGAACTCGCACACCCAGAAGCTAATGATAAAAAATTATGGAGTATATCCGCTAGGAACGCCTAGAAGTGTTTTGTCACTGCACGAATTTTGATTTTATCCATTCTTGCGAAATCGCCTGACTTGCTGTACAAAAGAAACTTTTAAACAACAACAGTTAGTAGAAGTGTTGCCCTTGCAGACCAATGAATCTACCTCAACCATCGTGCGCCATCTCTTTCCGAATCCGGAAATATTTCAGGTCGCCCTCGTACTTCTGTAATCGTTGATTGACGACTGCACATCCATTTTGAAGCCTTGCTTAAAAATAGTCAAGTTCTGAATTTGGTTGAATCAACATTAGAAATAGATTGTGTACCTTTATGGGTGAATTCCGGAGTTTCGGTTATTAAGAATTTATTTCAAAAGTGGTGACAGTTCACAGAAGTGACGTTTTGTTTAGTTTCAAAAAACACCACCAGAGTACTACTGTTTAGGTTGCCCAATGCACGAAATGAGCAAAATAAATAATGCCGAATTCACGAATTTGGCAGATTATTTGCCTAATTCATGAATTATGCAACGGACTTGCGCATTACACGAATTAGGCAATGTTTTTGCTTATTTCATGTAATAGGCAATTTCACAAATTCGGTGTAACACATATATCAAATAAACATTCGTTTCTCACGCTTCAGTCATAGACGTTAATGTATGCCGTTGGACATATTTTCGGGTTCTAGATGGAAACGAATATTACTCATTTTTACGGGGCCGAATTGTTACCGGCATTCTATCGTGAATGTCGGATAACATACTTATTTTATCAAAACCATTTTATTTTCATTTTGCTTCATAAGTTTATTTTCAAAATGAGTAATGTTCGTAATGCATACATTGATATAACATGATTTAGACATGTACAGTTAGGATGCATGTTAATCATAATATTAGGGTAGGTCATCACATATCCTCACACGTAACTTACGTTGGTTATTTTTGCCCGCATTGGGATTTCTAAAACAATGTACCGTGTGTAAACGACCGTTTTGTGTACGTGACAATCACAAAACCCTTAAGATTAGAAACGGAAAACTAAAGGTATTGCTGCAATAAAATTAAGGGCATTATAATTATAAATATTTCAAATTCGCCAAATAACTTTATTGCACATCATAAATACATTTGCAAATAATCTCTTTTCCGTTTCCAAGAATCTAATAATCTCGGCAATAAACGAAGCGGCGCGTACCGTCATGACCATGGATGGGCCAATCCGGGGTAAACCAGGATTACCGTTTACTTATTCGCGAATCTTGTGGATATGTGAAGTCATATCATTAAACCACGTTCGCGATGGCCTTCCATGTGTCATGACAAATAAAACGATACCAAACACGAGGTACGCACCGTTCAAGACAACAATAATATCACCCACCGTTACACATGGTACTTGTTATCATATACACATCCACGTACGTTACGTATGAGTAAAGTTCACATACTAATTAGTTATAGATAGTGTAAATATAATGTTAGGTTTAAATAGAGTTAGGTAATGTACATATTAATTCAACAGTGTAAAACTTGGACTCTCGCAAAAATAAGGGTAGGGGTGTATATATATCACGTCGTCGCTTACCCAAAAGCAGTCACGAGTCATCAGTCACGAGTTACAAGTTATCAGTTATCAGTTAGCAGTTGCATCCGAGCGGTTACAAGTTATTCATCAGTCTTCAATTATCATTTACCAGTCACAAGTTATCAGTCACGAATCCAATTTACCATTTCCATTAGTATATCGTAAGTTAATGTACATAGTCACTTTGTATATTCTTATATTTTCATCATTGTACTGTTGCTTTTGTTGTTGTTTAAATATATTTACCATTATATTTATTTCACATCTGAGTACTATTATTCTTAATAACACCATACAACAACAAATAGTGCAAAAGGCGAAGCGAGAGCGGTTCCTGAAGTTGCTGTCCTCCAGGTAAGCGAGTTACAATTTCTTTTATCTATTTACTTTGTGTGATATTCCTTCTCTACCTACGAGCTAGAGGTAATCACGGGGATCCGATGTTGAACAACAGGCCTACAATTAATTCTTAATCGGGGCAGTTGACTCCAAGTAGTCAACTCCTTAATTTTCCCCGTTGATAGTCTCATAAAAATTATAATCCATCACAAAATTTTATATACAGATGAAGCAACATTCGAAAGCAATGGAGTTGTTAATTTACATAATTCTCACTACTGGAGTAATAAAAACCCTCATTGGTTAAGAGAAGTTAATAATCAACACGTGTGGACCCTTAATGTTTGGTGTGGTATTTTAGGAAACCAAATAATTGGTCCGCATTTGTTCGATGGTTCATTAAACGGACATTCAAGATGACGTTCCATATGCAACACGTTTAACAATGTATTTGCAACAAGATGGTTGCCCAGCTCATTACGCAAGAGTTTCTCGTTAAACCGTTGATCGCCTTTTCCCTGGTCGATGGATTGGAAGGCTAGGACCATTTCCATGGCCACCTCGTTCTCCTGGCATAACGCCTCTTGACTTCTTCTTATGGGGACGTATCAAAGACCTAGTCTATAAAGAGCTTCCAACCACGAGTTGGCTACAAAGATGCATTGATCAACAAGGAATGCAATTTGAACCTACCATAAATAATTGAATAGTTGTTTTAATTATCATTTTCTTTACTTTCACACTCTTATTTGGATTATTAAATAAAATACTTTCAAACAATTGGTATTTTTTGTTTGTCGATATAAAAGGCTGGTACGGCTGGTCTGAGGCACCCGTACTATAGAAGCTATTCATCTCAAAATAATAATAAAATAATAATTCCGTTTTGAATAAGAGGAACTCTTCTCACCTAGAAAATAACATATTACCCAAGAAAAGTATTGAGGAACAATACAAAGAATCATGTAAGAATATTTGCAATATTAACACATATACAAATTGTTATTCTAACAAAAAAGCAAAGCCTACTTGAGGAAATTTAGTGTTGAATGGATAACTAATTTTCAATTTGGTTTTTTTTCGTTTATTTTTGTAAATATGCAAAATATTAAAAAAATATTTTAATAAAAGTTGTTTCTTTTAAAAAGACCTATCAATTAATACCATACTCGACCTATGTTGCCATTTGAAATTTTAAAGTTACTTCCGGTTCCGGGTACTTCCGGATTATTCCGGTAAAAAATAAACTCATCAGTGGATTCCTTGGGTTCACTTTGGTAATAAAATTTTTTGTCCCAGTCACATTCGACCAAGCGTTGTCGAAATAAAAGGCTGGTACGGGTGGTCTGAGACACCCGGAATATATACAGGGTGTCCCGTTAATGCGGGGAAATGGCTAGACCATAGATTCCTGAGGTCAAAATATGACGATTTAACGCAACTTATCTATATCCAAAAATTTACGGTTAAGCCGGAATTTGGCTTCAAAGTTTTAAATTTTTTTATTTCTTTTGTTTATAACAATTGAACGCTTTATTTGATTTGAATGAAATTTATTTCTAATAACTACCATAATATAATACATCATTTCAGTTATTATGACAATTATTGGTTAACAAGAAGTATAAGAAACAGTAGTACCACCACCTAAAAACTAAAATATTTTTTTATTGGTAGATCTAATAAAAACTAAAAAAATACTGCTTGATAGAACATTTCATTTAAAAACTTTTTTATCTCTTAATAATATTTGATATCTTTCACGGTTTTCCCACAAAAAAATAAAATATATATTTTTTATCTAGTAAAAACAAAATCTAGTTTTTCATCGAATCGAAAATAAATGTTTTTCGTGGCCGGCTTTGTTTAAAAAAATGTAAATTATGTATAATAATTATTATTTAGTGCCTTTTAACAATTAATTTTTAACTTTATTAGAGTTCATAAATATTCATATTTGGAACAAACAGATATCTTGTTTGTATTAGGATTTTGCAAAGAAAATTGCTTGAAAAGTGTTAGATGTAGTTTTGATTTATTTTATTAATTGATATTATTTAATTTTTATTCAATTGAGTAACTTTATTTACTTATTATTGAGTGCATAATGAGTATACTATATTCATATTTTATTTTTTTGTGCAAAAACCGTACGAGATATCAAAAACTAGTAAGAGTCAAAAAAGTTTTTGAATCTAATGCCCTTTCAAGTAGATTTTTT
The DNA here is from genome assembly GCA_963969525.1 of Ontholestes murinus. Classification (NCBI taxonomy): domain Eukaryota; kingdom Metazoa; phylum Arthropoda; class Insecta; order Coleoptera; family Staphylinidae; genus Ontholestes; species Ontholestes murinus. The sequence continues at coordinate 53,217,577 of OZ018391.1, forward strand.
TGGATTTTATTGGATGCACCAATAGAAAAATATTTTAGTTTATAAGTGGTGGTACTACTGTTTTTTATACTTCCTGTCAATCACTAATGGCCACAATAACTGAAATGATGTATGATATTATGATACTTATTATTAATAAATTTCATTCAAATCAAATAAAGCGTTCAATTGTTATAAACAAAAGAAATAAAACTTTGAAGCCAAATTCCTGCTTAACCGTAAATTTTTGGATATAGATAAGTTGCGTTAAATCGCCATATTTTGACCCCAGGAATCTATGGTCCAGCCATTTCCCCGCATTAACGGGACACCCTGTATATATATATATATATATATATATATATATATATATTATTACGACGACACACAATTTTTATCAACAGGAATAATTTATAAAGGACAGGTAGCTTTCTGTGACAAACACGAATAAACCATTGTAAGCGGAACGCCCAAAATGTTATGACAGGAAGAAATCCCTCAACCGGCCTTTTCGAGTAGGGCATCCCTGCCATTTATGAACCTTTGTATTAAAAAGGTCCATTAATATTACGTACTTTTTAGTCTATTTTATTTCCATTATTTAAAGGGAAATACATTTTTAATATATAAAAAATATTTTTTTGCATATAATGTATATAGTATATAGTATATAATAAATTATCTATTCGACATTACTCATAACGATTTTTGTTTTATTCTTAACGTTTCAATGATTTGCTCTTTAGATTGCAACATAATATTGTGGAAGTTGAATTAAGCAATTATATTTTTCGTTAATAAAAATATAAGGAAGTCCTTTACGTTGTAGAAAATTAACTAATAATTAGAATGTTCGTGTTTTTTTAAATTATTATATTTGTTGTGTTGTTTTAAAAAAATATAAAAATTATATTGTTTACAATCAATAAATACCATAAGAAATTATAACATTTATATAATTATTCAATAACGTGAGAAAAGAATCTCATTATTTCAATTATAAGCAATTACTAAACATCAATTATACCGGTTATTTTATTCGAAATTTATGCAAACGAATTTTAATAGGGGAGCATGAACGTGCCGGGGAATGATTTATAAGTTATTGTGGATTGAAATTGGAGCATGGACGTGACGCGCTATTGATAAACAAACTAGAAATATCATCCCACAAATCAATATCTAGCCGTGTTGTTGAGTGCTAAATTTTCTGAAATATCTATTAATAAAATATAAAGAGGGAACAACACCTAAATTTCATATAAAAGTCAAAACAGCATAAGTTTATATATTTCTGGAATAAAGAATTATCTCTGTATGTTTGTTTGTATTATTTGTTTTTTATACAATATGGGTAAGGTATATCCGTTTACGTATAAATATTTACAAATCATGCACATTTTGTACTTAAAATACTTATTTCTTGAGATCTTCTATTAATTTCATATACCGATAGAAGAAATACAGTCATTTAGTTATCATTTATATAAATTTGATTTTAATTTAATTTTGATAAAATCAAAGATAAAAGTAATAATTAGGATTAATTATTTTCAGCGTTTCTGCACCATAGTTTTTCATTACTATAATGTAAAAACTACATAAAAACCAACTAACAGTTAAAAAAATTACTCGTCGTACTAAAGCACCACCAGGTATTGAATTACATAAGTATTAGTTATTGTTACATGTTATAAATTACATTTCCCACAATGTAGCAATCAATAATAACTTTTGAACCTAAAATGAAACTGGGTTATATTAAAATATATCGTTTTTACTTCAGGATTTCAAAGAATTTCAGATTCATCTCATTTGTAATAAATATTCGTTACTAACTTTCCAAAGAGTATCAACTCCGCTTTAATGCGATTTGTGTAATATAAAGAAGCACTGCGTTGAATAAAATACACTTTCCTTATTTTAATAATATAAAAGTGATTTTTTGTAGCCAGTATTATCGGATTAAAGCGTAATCTCTTTGAGAACATTTTCATTTGCTATACTGACAAACCTTAAATTAATACAATATTTGAGTCTAAGTCCATTTATACTTAAATTGAGATATTTAAGGGTTCGTGTTTAAATCCAATTAAAAATATACGTACAACATATTAATGACTCATACTGCTTAAGTATATCTAAACTTGTTAATTTTATAGTTTTTATTAAAATAATGGAAATTATTAAGTGAATAATATGCATTTTCTTACCAAGAAAAAAACAGCATATAATTTATGACGCTTCAAATTAAAAAAAAGCAATACCCATTTTATTTTACATATCTTTACTTCAAAAACATAATTTATGTGATTCAAAACATTTTTAAGTACATAACGTACAAAATTACAAACATAAATTTCAAAACATTTACTACTAATCTACATTTTGTGTGTGTAAAAAGGATTTGAATAAATCATGATGTTCCCGTGGTATATATCGTTATAGGTCAATTATGTCCTTGAATGTTGCTGTTCTAATTTTCCGATATGTTTATACAGTGGGGTCAATATAATATTTTCGAACGTTTTTTTTTTTTCATTCTCATTTATTGATGTCTTATAGAAAATTTTATACGTTTCATTTCTGACAAAACGCATCCAACATATTTTTAACCAGTTTATTGATTCTTAGAATTATTTATCCTTTTAAAAATTGCGTCTTTTAATAATTTTGTTGGTACAAAATCTTCTTGTCTCATTTCATGTACAATAAAGTTATTACCTTTCCGACACTTTTTTGTTAACATTGTAATCATCTCGGGGGACTAACATTAAATTATTATTGAATGCTACTACTGATATTAAAAATTTGTGATCTATGATTTTCACATTATTTTCATTAGTTTGAAAAATTTTTAGTCACATTAAAGCTACTTTACTGAGTGATTTAATTTTGAAGATGCATGAAGCTATTTCTTGAACATCACTTGATGCATTCGTTTCATCCCAAAAGTACTTGTGAACATTATCGTTATGGAAATTGTGAATACCCAAATTTAGAATATACGTATTGCTTTTATAATATGCTACTAAAGTAGTCAACCTTGAATAAGGTAAAAAGCGAAATAATAATCTGAATTGCTCCTGCAATCCTACTATCCACAATATCCAAGTTAGCGAGCGATCTTCCCTAAGAACTTTAAGTCGATTATATTTCATTATTGTGTCAGTTGCCGTACAAATCTGAGTAAGTTATTTATATTTCATTATATTTATTTTAGTAAACGCTTTTATTTATGTTTAAAATCAATTTTATAATAAAGCTGTACTGAAGAGATTGAAATATCGAAACACGTGTCTACAGATGGTTATAAAATTGAGTATTGAATTATTTAATTGCTTTTGCTAATTTATTTTTTAATTACATCAACCTAAATTCATTTCTTGTTCCAAATTACCATAGCATAGTCACTCACAAACTATTTTAACGTACATTCAATCATTTTTAGTTCATTTTACAGAAAGAAATACGTTCAAACTAGTGTTGCTTTGATAGCCTTGCTATTTTGTAACACGCAAATTACTTTTGTATTATTCAATGTCTGTCGAAGTATTAGCTAGAGAAGTAGTTGTTTCAAAAGTGATTTGTTCTTGTAGTCTTAATAAGACTTATTTGTTGTAGATTTTACGAAAATATTTTCGTGTTTTTTCTATTTATTAGTGAATTTTCTACATCGTAAAGGACTTATATATTTTATTAGGAAATATATAAATTGCCTTGTTATTCTAATTATTTTTGAAAGAAAAGAGGTTAAAATAAGTTCTGAAACGAGTATATACCTTGTACCTCTACTCAAGGTGCATAATATTTTCCATAATATTAGCCACTGTTTAAAGGTGTAGGAAAAATTGAGGTATTGTATACTACTTAACCAGTCCAAGACGTTTGACTGCATTGACCATAAATTATATGATTTTAGATTTAAGGAAATTGCTTACAAGTACTATAACATATATACGGTCATTGTAAGAGTATGACTGAATTCTTCTAATTCGCAAGTTGTCACGTTGTCATGCTTCTGAAAAGAGCCGAGGAAGCGTTTCGAGCAAGTTGCATTGGTCTTCTTCATGCGGCGTTTGTTGGAAAACAGAGTAATTTATATCTGCGGTGTTGGCGGTTAAGGTTTGACGGCGCGTGAGCGGCTTCGTGTGATTGGACTATGGGGATTCAAATGTGTGGCATGGATGATGAGATATGCTTGTTACATAAAGTGGATTTCCAAGTGGGGGCTAGTCGTTGGGCGTCGTCGCGTTTATTGAGATTGTCGGTATGTTTTTCTATTTCGATTGCCTCGTCAATAATCCGTACTAACAGCCGTACTAATAGACCGAGATTACTTCTCGTATTGTAGAATCCTAGATTAATTGACATATTTTTTTAGTTACATTTAAATATCACTGGTTTTATGTTGGTATCACGGAACAGCTGATGGTATTGTCAATATAACCCGTGATTGTCAGTTGAGGAGCATGTGGAAAGTTTGTTTCCAAAAAATTTAATGAAAATAATTCTACAATTTTCATTGAAAATAATTATCGACTGTACTTACTTTAATCTTGATTAAATAAAAACAATGCTTATTCCTTGTCCCTTATCACACAAACTAACTTTGCAAACACGTTTTTCACGTTTTTCTTTACTGACAATCACGTCAGCTGTTCCGTGACACCAACGTAAAACCAGGGATATTCAAATGTTACTAAAAAAGTTACTAAATCTGACAATGAATCTAGAATTCTACAATCCGAGAATTAATCTCTGACTATTAGTACGGTTGTAATAGACCGAGATTAATTCTCGGATTGTAGAATACTAGATTAATTGTCGTATTTTTAGTTACATTTAAATATCACTGGTTTTATGTTGGTATCACGAAACAGCTGATGGTATTGTCAATATAACCCGTGATTGTCTGTTAAGGTGCATGTGCAAAGTTTGTTTGCAAAAACATTAAATGAAAATAATTCTGCAATTTTAATTGAATAATTATCGACTGTACTTACTTTAATGTTGATTAAATAAAAACAATGCTTATCCCTTGTCCCTTATCACACAAAATAACTTTGCAAACAAACATTTCACGTTCTTCTTTACTGACAATCATGTCAGTTGTTCCGTGACACCAACGTAAAACCAGTGATATTCAAATGTTACTAAAAAAGTTACTAAATCTGACAATGAATCTAGGATTCTACAATTCGAGAATTAATCTCTGACTATTAGTACGGTTGTTAGTGAAATGGTCTAATACTACGATGAAAGTCATGTTGCCGAAATTTATCTTGTGTCCTGTGGATTTAAAATGTTAGACCACAGATCAGGAGGGTAACTTTTTTGCAGGCTCTGATGTGTTCGTCGTGCCGTACGTACCTGCATCTGTTGGTTTGTCCGATATAAACTTTATTACATTTCTCACAGGTTATTTTGTATACTTCTAGATTTTCAAGGGTTAATGTTTTTTGGAGAATAAAGCAATTTATAAATGATTGTAAATACTTTTTGAAAAGTGTGTGATATATAAAAGGTATTTACAATCATTTATTAATAAGAATGTATCACAAAGTAGAGGCCTCCACAAGTACCTATTTAATAAAGCAATTGTTTGATTTTACGCATAGTGGTAAACATGTTTTGATATTGGGTCTTTTTAGAATTTTGGAGATTTTGTCTGTAAATAATTAAAGGCATGTATGGAAGAAATATTTAATTTGAAGATTCTTGGGACGTGTCAGTTTTTTTGGGGTTGGATTTTTTTCAGTAAGAATGTTACTTTAGCTTGAGAAAAAGTGTTTTAGGCAAGAACTGACTCTAGGGTGGCAAGTTTGTTATTTAAATTGGATTTATTTGTTAGATATAGTGAGCGAGTTAAGAGAATTTTTATCACAGAGTTGGGCAGGGTGATTGTGAGAAGTGAAATTTAGATATCTATTTGTAGTGAGTTGAGAATAGGCAATCGGTTGGTTTGTTCTAGTTTCATATTATTAAAGTGCTCGAGAAAATTATTGAGCTTGTCCTTATCATGGAGCCTAATAACTAAGGTGTCATTAACATGACGTAGCTATAGGGATAAAGCAATGTTTCCCAACCTTTCTGTGCCATGCCCTACCTAAGCCTTTTTAAAATTCTTATGCCCCACTGCGTAACATATACATAATTTTTAATATTAAAAAATTGAATTATTCACTTAAAAATCTTTAATAATATGTTCTAGGAAGAAATCATTAGAAGATTGTTAACGAAACACATATAATACAAAGTAGTTTTTCAAAACATATAATGAAACACTGAAATTCAAATGCGCTTGATGCTTGCTGCACAGAGATTTTATGTTAGGTTACAATTTGGTTAGCTTCAGTCTCAAGTCTCCTCGTTTTATTATATCCAGACGAATTCTTTTTTTACCAGTTACTCATTTACAAAACTAAATCCACATTCAGCTAAATATGAAGATGGAAACGGTAACAATAGTGTTATTGCCAATTTGTTTGAATATTGAATAAAGTTTTAATTGGCCCATCATTTTGTATTTCTACGAGTTTTTCTTGATACTGTATATTTGATATATCAGCCAAGTCGACTAGCATTGGCTCGATCATCCATGTTGGAAAATTAATTTGTTTTAAATCAAAAAATCTTTCTTTTAAATCAGCCGATAGACTTTTCAGATGATCGACAATAACACGTAATGAAACAAAATATCTTCACTTTTGTATCGACAAGAGTTTTATTACAGGCTTGTTTATATTATAACTTCAGTTGGCGTAAAACCCGTCCACTGGAATTAGGGTACGAAGATTTATTATTCAACGGAATGGAAACCCAAAGAAAAATGTTCAATCAATTTCGACTATCAAAATTGGTGGAAAATTTCCACCAACCTAAGAAGGGAAAATAATAATTGCAAACCAAAGGACAACAATAATATTTTAAATTTTATGTTTTTAGATATCCGTTCTTTACGAAATATATTTAACGAACTTGAAATAGCATTAATAGATAAGCCATTTCAACGTAGCGTTCGAACATTGGTTGTCCAAAAAAGAGTGCCGAGTAAGTAGAATTAATTGAAATTTAAATTTAAAAGCAAATGCTCATTTTTCCCGAAATAAAAGCAATCATAGCGGATCTATGATATTTGTAGATAGTAATCTGGAGGAAGCAGATTATAATAATATTACTGACACTCTTGCATTGTTTGCATTGAAAGGGATTGTGAATTATCATGTGTTTTCATTCCGCGTTTTAATATGTGTTATTAGTGTATATCGTTCTCCTTCAGGCAAATGTATTTTTAAACATATTATCGTCATTTTTGGACAGAATCAGGCATCAACAAAATCATGTGCTATTAGGAGGAGATTTCAGTACCAATTTTAACAACAATTCTGATGTAAATACAATGGCTTTAAGTGATTGTATGTATAGTTATAATTAAGAAAAAATAGTTAGATTTAATACACGGTAACAAAGTTGTGTTGACAATATTTTCACAACATAGATGATCAACCAAATGAGGTTGGTAGTTTTAATGCAGCACATCTGATCACTTAGGGCTAAGTTTACTCATTAATTGCCCTTTGAAACAATTTCAGTTAATGAAAACATATAGTTGTCGGTCGTTAACCCAATTAGGAAAATTTCATTTTTATCATAGAGCGACCGGAATAAATTTTAGTTTTATACAATTAGAGATAGATAGATACATGTAATATGGGTGGCACCGGCGCCTGTTCCACCGCGACCTTTTCAGATCTATTGCGGATCCCTGTTTATCTCAGATGACCAGCTCTAGCTTTGCCTCTTTGATTAGTCCTATTAGCCCTGTCAGAGGGGTTTGGGTGTAGGTCTCCGCGCTTGGGTTTGTAGCTTTTGATATCTAATCTTTGCTGGACCCTCGCAGTGGCATTGGATGACGAACGAGTCCTCTTCTTCCTCTAGGCAGAATCTGCATGGTGCTTCTTCCACGATGCCTATTTTGCTCATATGTTTGTTGAGCTTGCAGTGTCCTGACCTACTATTGTTTTGACCATTTTTCTGTCTTGGTTCAGAAATTCGGTCGTGAATTTTGGCGATTGTTTCTTAAGGAACTGTTTCGCCTGTCTCTGTTCTGGTGAGGTCGTCCTCCACGTATGGGCGTGTGTCTCCACCCACTACACTAGCTTAGATTCGACCTGTGTGGAGCTAAGTCCTCTTAGCAGCGCCTGACTGTCTCAGAATATAGCAATTAACCTACTTTTGGTGTCTTGTCTTGCTATTTCTCTTGTGCAGTGGTGAAGAGCTATCGCCTCTGCTTGGAACACCGTGGTGTCCTTGGTGAGACTGACAGAAATATTTGTCTCGGTTTTGTGCCGTATATACGTGCTCCTACCCCTTTGTCGTTCTTTGAGCCGTCCGTAAACCAGTATGATTCTGCTTTGGTAGGTCGGCCTTCGACCCAGTCTTCTCTTTGCGGGTTTAATACCTTATATTTCTTTTCGAAATTGTATTTTTTCACCATGGCATCGCTGTGTTTGCGTTAGCCTTCAGCTCGTCTTCTAGCCGTTGGTGTGTTTTTCCCTGTGATCGGATTATGGGCGCCTGTTCTTGCATCAGTCTACATGATACGGACCTGACTTCTTCTTGAATGAAGATGTGTAATGATGGTATGTTCAAGATGGCTTCTAGGGCTGCTGTTGGGGTGGTGCTTAGGGCTCCTGTTATACTGAGACATGCTAGTCTTTGTGTACTGCTCAGGAGTCCTATCGCCCCATTTTGCCTTGTCCTAGTCCACCACACCACTGCTCCATAGGCTATAATGGGTCTTATCAACCTGGTGTAAAGCCATAGAGTCATTTTAGGGTTTAATCCCCATTTTTTTTCGTACATTCTGCGACACCTACCCAATGATATTGTTGCTTTCTTGTGGCTTTTGTGTGGTCTCTACGTTATTTTGGCGTCAAAGGTTACTCCCAGGTACTTTGCCTCCTCTACGAAGGAGAATTCCGTACCCCCGATCTTCAGTGGCTTTAGGCCTTGCAGTGCTCGTTTTTTTGTGAATATGACAATTTGTGTTTTTTGTGGATTGATTGCCAGTCGCTCCTCTTTGCATCAATTGTCTACCATGTTTAGGGCTCTTTGTGCTCGCTCCGAGACAACTCCCGCGAACTAGGCAGTGGATATCCTCTTTGGACAGTTTTCCTAAAAGGTCATCTATTAGTGTTGCCCATAGCAGTGGAGACAGCACACCTCCTTGTGAGCAGCCTCCCCCGTCTTAGCCTTAATGGTTAAGTGGATATGATTGTCCTTTTCTCTAGTCTGGCCTTGATCCATTGGCAAAGGCTTGGCGGGAGTCCTTTCCTTGCTTGTGCCTCCACGGGAGAGGTTGCTGTGACGTTGTTAAACGCCTCTTCTATATCCAGAAATGTGGCCATGGCTGTATCTTTGTCTTCCATTGACTTTGTGTTGAGCCAGTTTAAGTTGTCCAGCGCCGAGTTTGTTGACTTACCCGGCTGATATTCATATTGCCTGTTGTTGAGGGGATATTTCAACAGTATCTCGTCCCTTATGTACCTATCTATCAATCTTTCCATTGTTTTGAAGATAGGCTGATAGGTCTGTATGACTTTGGGGTTAGATCAGCTATTCTGCCTACCTTGGGTAGGTAGATTATCCTTACGCTTTGCCATATTTTTGGTAGATATCCCCATGCCAGGCAGGCTTTGAAGATTTTTGACAGGTGCGGCACCAATTCCTCTATTCCCTTCTGTAATAGAATGGGATAAATCCCATCCGGTCCCGCGGACTTGTACGATTGGAACCTGCTGATGGCCCATTTAATTTTAGTGGGTCTTGTGACCTCTGTGGCTAATCTCCAGCCCTTTCAGTCGGACCTTTTTGGTTTTTCGCTGGGATTGTCTGGCTTGTTATGTTCGTGCCAGAATTGTTGAGGCTGAAAAGTGGAGTTTTAATAGTGAGACTTGAGACTTTTCTCTATTGTTTCTGTGTAGGTTCCTTCCGGTTTCTTGAAGAAGCCTACCTCTTTGGCAGCACTGCCGTCCTTAGCCAGGACTTTGTGAATTCTTGAACATGCCGGAGTGTCATTAATCTCCTAGCAGAACTTCCTCCACGAGTCCTTTTTGGCTTTTCGGATTTCTTTGTTATATTGAGTGAGCTTTCCTCCCTAGGTGTCCCAGTCCTGGTTATTTTTGGCCCTATTAAATAGCCTTCGAACCTCGATCCTCATCTTTTCGAGGTTCTTGTTCCACCAGACTGTTCCGCAGCCCCTCTGCTTGGCTGTTTTTTCCGGGCAGTTTTAGAGATTAGCCGTCCTGATGGCGTCATTGATTTGTTCCACTGCCAGCTCCAGCCCATCTATCTCTCTTGTCGATGCTGTACCTCCCTTGAAAGCTTCTCTGAGGGACTCTTTTTATCCTACCCAGTTCGTCTCTCTTGGGTTTCTGTACTTGCTCGTCATGAGAGATGTGACTAGATCGAAGCAGATTTGTCTGTGATCGGAGCACGATGGTTCTTCTGACATATGCCAATTCGCTATACTATTACTCACTTTCCCGGTACAGATCGTTAGGTCTAGTACTTCTTTGCTGTTTTTCGTGATAAACGTGGGCTTATTGCCAATATTGGTCACTATAACTCCCTCTGCTGAGATAAAGTTAAGTAAAGACTCACTTCGCTTGTTGATGTCCGAGCTACCCCGGAGCGTGTGATGCGCATTGGCGTCGCACTCTATTATGATTTGGTATGCCATCTCCGCGCAGTATGCAACTATGTCGCTTAGTATACGCGGAGGGCATACTCTATCATCTTCTGCGAAGTCTGCTGAGCAGATGACCCAGCTCCTTTCTACTTTCTCCGCCCTGGCCGACATGATGCCTGTAACAAAATCTTCAGTGCATAATTGCGGTATTAGTGTACACTTGACTCTAACACTGTGAATTATGCATGCCCTTGGCCTTTCGGCGTTTGGGCTGTATATTACCTGAGAGTGTTGTGGCGCTAGGCCTACTATCTTCCCTCGGAGTAACCAAGGTTCTTGCAGGAGGGCTATGTCTATGCCTTCTTTGTTGAACCTCCTACACAGCGTTGTCGATGCGGCTCTTCCTCCATGGTCTTGTCCTCCTCCATTGGAACCGCCTCCCCCTTGGCCTATGGCCTTAAGAGAGGACTGATTCAGCTGGCGGAGGGTTGATCTTCTTTGGGAGAGTCTTGCCCTAGTTCTACGTTCTCCCTGGCCTCGCTGGTACCTAGGGTCTCCGCTGGTTTCTTTAGGATAGTGGCCTCTGGATTCTGCTTTGGTTTACTCCCTTCCATTTCTTACTATTCTCCTTAATACGCAGCCGAAGCCTCTCGTATCCGAAGAATGGTTAGTGGTCCAATTTGGATAGCTCCTCTTTGGAGAATATCCATATCACACCTTTAGCCTCCGGGTTTTCCCCTAATACTGTCCACAGGTGTGTGTTTAGGCCCCGGTTCCCGATTCTCAATCGTTTCAGGATCCTGTCGGCCTCCAGTCTTCTCCTTAGCCGGGACGTATGCCGTGCACACCCATGGCTTGGGAATCTCGTCCCCCTTCAACACCCTAAGGGGAAGCTCCCTCCCATGGTGTCAGGATTGGGACTGTCTCCCTTAGCCATTGTGCGCTGGCTTCCTCGGCGCAGGCTATCGTTAGATACCCCGGTCTCTGTGTGCACTTCGCGAAGCGGACTTGCGGCCCTTGCTCCGGTATGTGCTCGTATGCCGTCATGATGGCTTCTGGGACTGCCTTCAGCTTGTCCTTGTCGATCTGGGTTTCTGGGAACCCGTGGTACGCTATGGCAACCTTGACCGATGTTACGGCCTCCGTAAAGATTGGCCCGTCCCTTTTTGTCTTTTTTGTCTTCCTAAGTGTGCTGCTATCCGATCTGGTCCTCTTTGTGGGTCCTTTTTCGGATTTATGAGCACCCCTGGAGATTGTTTGCCCTTGGGGTGCCTTCTTCGTTTGTGCCCCGGGCCTTGTTAGTCCTTGGAGTTTTTTGACCCTTGCGTGGATGGCTGGGGGTGAAATTAGCCTTGATTACGGCTCTTTTGGCCTCGATGTAATCTTGGCCTTCCTTCACCAGTTTCGCCACTTTTGCTTTGGTGACGCCTGATACCCCTGCCTTCCGAATTTCATCGTCTGACATGAAGTCTACCTCCTCTAGGGCACTTATATGTAGTGCCTTTCCGACCCCTTGGCCTTGACGAGGTTCTTGTGTAGAGGCACCCTGCCCTTTGGCTTGGGTGGCCTCTTCGCTGACCCTATGGGAGGTCTCTGGCCCAGTAGCCTTGGGATTTCCCGACCAGGTAAGGCTAGATAATGGGAGGTTTCGCCTGGTGCCCCCCTGGGAAATTTTGAGACCGCACACACCCCTGCGGCCATTCAGGTCTCAGCACTGTGCCTTTCACCTTAACTTGGGGGTTGGGTTACTCTTCGTTTCCCTTCTCACTTACGATCATTGAGGGTACTTATCCCTTGCACCACGTAAAGGTAGTAACCCTCGCTCGGGACAATTAGAGGTGCTAAATGTTCAAAATTTCTTAATGAAATTCAACAGTAGAGACTTGTCGAATTTATACATGTATCAATAATATAGAAATAACACAATTACAAAATATTTCACCACGAGCTACATGAGAAACTAATGCAAGCAAAAAAAATGTAACAATAAGTCTGTTTCCATGAGGTTTGATGAAGAACTTAGGAAAATGAGAGATACTATGAGTCTTCGACAAGAACTTTACGATAAAAATCCCACTGATAGGTCAAAAATAGAACGTGATAAATTTAGAAGCTGTAAAAACTTATCACGTACTATTTTTTAGTAAATTAAAACAAAAAATGTCAAATTAAAAATAACATTATTAGGCATGTAAAAAACAAATCAAAAGCCGCATGGTCTGTTAGAAATAATGAACGTGGTCTAAGCAACTTCTCCAAACGTATGTGCGATGTGTCTTGTGAAAAATTTAACTTAATTTTTTACAATGTTGTCTAAGTGATGCTTGGTGCCTCGATGTTTTAATATCCCTATTATTGCTGACGAATGTAAAACTTATGTTGTGCCCTGAATAAATTATTATTATTATCAAAATATGGCATAAAATACTTTCTTGCGATATCCGAACAATGTTTCCAGTCTCTTTGATGGTAGATTTTAATCATTTTTATCTTGAACTACAACTCTTTGCTACGTATTCAACGTACATAATTTAAATCAATTTCATATCTTGGCCCATAATCCATATTTTTTTTTAAATTTGCCAAAATAATTTTATTAATGTTATAGTTCTCGTTCGATATTGATAAAACCAGAATTTATACCATTGCTAATTCTTCAATTTCTAACGCATCATCAATGTATTCTAGGAAATCAAATATAAGGCTATCAATTATTCTCCCTCTAAACTATACATGCCAATAATTAATAAATATGCCATATTAAAAAAAAAGACTAATCTTTTACATATAGGCATTTTAAAACGATTTAAAGATGATTGTGAAATGTTGTAAATTTGAATGAGTTATTGGTTATATGTTAGTAGTACTGGTCTCCGATCTATTCATTATTTTCCAATATTTTAGACATATTTACTATTTCTGGCGTAGTTACTGAAGGCAACATAGATTGGTTATTACATAATATTAGGTCTGATATATCTTTGATCGTCATTGTGCAATACTCTCGACTAAATTAATTACATTTTCCTTTGATATTATTTGGTTTTCCCCTGCATTATGTTAGTTTCGCAATCAACATTACTGAATTCTCTAAATATTCTCCACATACATATTAATTTATCATAGGTTCACTTTTATAATATTGTTCATATTGCAATGTTCTTAGGAGCTTATCATATATTTTTGTTAAATTTTATTTTGCCTGAGTATAGAGTAGTTTACAATTATCATTATATTATGATAGTAATAACATATTCAACTTTTGTTTCTCGGCTTTTATTTAGGAATCAGCATATAATTCCTTGTTCCTTCCATTAATCTTCTTGGTGCAAATATGATTCTATATTTATTACTAATAATATATATTATAGTTATCATACACAAATTCCCAATTGCACTCAACATTGATAAAATTTCTTCCTATTAATATCAAATACTATTTTGTGACATTGACGCTAATAAGCAAGACTACTTTTTTATGTCTTATTGACAAATTACTGACACAAATAATCAGATCCATACAAATTAATTAGCTCTGCAGTATATTTTTCTGTATAATTTGTAATATCATTTAGAACGATTTTACAATTCTAAACAATTTATGTATAATCTTTTATTGTTTTCCGTAGACCGTAGCATTGTAAAATTTAAATAAATCTACTTTTGTCTTCTTAAAATTTATTGTTTATTTATATTAGGAGGGCGATAAATAGGTATTAATATGACCGTAAGTCTACTGCTGATCAGTGAGCCTAACAATGTCAGACTGGACACCAGATGGTTCCTCGACTATGATGGAGGACACATAGCAACCAATTCTGATCAGGAGCCAACATAGCCCACTTGTAACAGCGTGGGGTTAAATTTGCCCTCTAAAATTCGCTTTGATTAAAAATTTATCCAATTTAGTAGAGTAGTCCCCACTTCTACAATATGAAGAACCTAGTATAAACCATCTCTACAAAATGTCTTTAGTTCTTTTGCTGACTTCCAATGTTCAGTAACATATATATTGTATAGGAATTTTCTATGGATCGGTTAATTTACTGTTGTTCTTTGCTTTATCCTTTGATTTTTTCCTCACAACTAAGGAGAACACAGACATTTTCCACTTGGCTAATAGACACATGCAATCTGCATCGCAACTATAGAGGCATGGACGAGCTGCCTTGAAGCCCTTAGGGGCAAAGCCCTGGCTCGTGGCATTATGAGCATCAAAATGCCAAAATAGGCACTGGTAAACACAAGCTGGATTGGAGGATAGCCAAAATGATCATAGAGGTATGGACGGGGGACGCGAATACAAATAACACCACTAAGAAGACAAACCCTAAGAGCTTTGAGAAGGACCTGGCTAGGAAGACTGCGCTTGTTCGGAAAAAAGCCCTCAATACGAAGCCAAGACGGGAGATAAGAGTTAACTCTTAGACAGAACATATACAGGGGATGGAAATTCACGTGGACCGCATTACCGAAACCCGACAAGAAAATATGCTGGTGCACCTGGCAAAGGGCCAAAGGGATGGGTCTCGATTTACTGGAGCCATCGTTTCTGCTATGGGAGCGGTGAGTGCTACTGTTAGGAGTAATATTGTACCTCTTACTATAAGGGATTTAAATCTAAACACCACTCGTGACGACGTGGATAAGGTGATAAGGCAAGTAATAGGGAAGAACGCGAACGTTAAAGACTAGATTTTAGTAGCAATCAAGTAGCCATAATAGAGGCGGTAAAGATCCAGGTGGGATGAATCAAAGCCTTTATAAGAGAGAGGATGGACACCACCTGTTTTAGATGTTGGGAACTGGGCCATCTAAAAGCAAATTTAAGGGGCTGGACAGATTACAGCTTTGCAAAACTGTGGGGAAGGAGGGCATCTATCAAAGGATTGCGTATTCCTAGCAAGATGCTCACTATACAAGAAAGAGCTTCTATCAAAAAGTAGACCTAGGGCAGTACAGGAAGCCAAATCTAGGAAGAAAAGGAATCAACATCCGGTGGATATGCCAACCCTGGGCACGGAGGCGGATTCTCCTAGTACGGCTTGGCGGAGCTAGTATCAGGGGTTATCTAGGTTAAATTAAGCAGCTCCAGGGCAGCCAACGACCTACTTACGATTACTGTGGAACAGCTTGGGTCCTCACTGCTGCTGATCAGTGAGCCTAACAATGCCAGACTGGACACCGGATGGTGTCATAGCCCACTAGTTACAGCGTGGGTTTGCCCCGCAAAAGGTATTGTTTGGGTGAAGAGGGCTACAATGTTTAATAAATAGATAGAGACCCTTGAAAAGATCTAGCGCATTTTTTAAGAGAATATCCTAGTGACAGATAAAAGAAGGAAAGAAGTACTGGACCTTGCAGCATTGAACCTACAGATATGTAATGTAGGAGGCAGGACCACCTTCGTTCGGAACAGGTCTGAGTCCCATCTGTATATAACAATGGCTACTCCCTGGCTAGTAGGATCCATATCAGGGTAAACAGTGCTGGAGACGGAAACCCTTAGCACTCACAAATACCTCGTGTTCTCCCTTAAGCAACAGGTCGACCAACCTAACACTACTAAAACACGATTATGCAAAGCCAGGAGAGCTATTTCAGGGAAGTCAAGCGCGAGCTACTCCTCGCCATTTATCGGAACGAATAACGTGGCTGGAAATAGCTCTGCTAAGATTTGGAAAACGGTCCATGGGGATAAGGATACCGGATTGTGTGAAGGAAGTTGGGTGCTCGCCTGCCAGCTCTAAGAGAAATGGTCCCCGGTGACGTTGCTAGGGTGTTTTAAACGCTGTTCTCATCAGGGCAACCGGAAGCTGTGGAAGAGACCCACTGCGATCTGAGGAGGGCTACCTTCTGAGACGGAGGTGATAGCGGCGATCGACAGGCTCCCCAACAACAAAGCACCAGGGGAGTTCACCAACACAATGAACGCGAGGGTACGTTCACGTTCAGTTGGAAGAGGTCCAAACTGAGAAACCAGAGGAAGAGCCTAGTTAGTACAGACTGCTAATCCTTCTAGATAAAGAGGCCAAAGTACTAGAAAGAAGCTTTAGGAAGGGCAGTAACGGTCGATGCCACCAAGATGGCAGCCAACGACCTACTTACGGTTACTGTGGAACAGCTTGGGTCCTGACAGCTGCTGATCAGAGAGCGTAACAATGCCAGACTGGACACCGGATGGTTCCTCGACTATGATGGAGGACAGGTTGCAATTCTGATCAGGAGCCAACATAGCCCACTAGTTACAGCGTGGGTTTGCCCTGCAAAAGGTATTGTTTGGGTGAAGAGGGCTACAATGTTTAATAAATAGATAAAGACCCTTGGAATGATCTAGCGCAGTCTTTAAGAGAATATCCTAGTGACAGATAAAAGAAGGAAAGAAGTACTGGATCTTGCAGCATTGAACCTACAGATATGTAATGTAGGAGGCAGGACCATCTTCGTTCGGAACAGGTCTGAATCCCATCTGTATATAACAATGGCTACTCCTTGGCTAGTAGGATCCATATCAGGGTAAACCGTGCTGGAGACGGAGTCCCTTAGCACTCTCAAATACCTCGTGTTCTCCCTTAAGCAACAGGTCGACCAACCTAACACCACTAAAACACGATTATGCAAAGCCAGGAGAGCTATTTCAGGGAAGTCAAGCGCGAGATACTCCTCGCCATTTATCGGAACAAATAACGGGGCTGGAAATAGCTCTGCTAAGATTTGGAAAATGGTCCATGAGGATTAGGATACCGGATTGTGTGGAGGAAGCTGGGTGCTCGCCTGCCAGCTCTAAGAGTAATAGTCTCCGGTGGCGTTGCTAGGGTGTTTGAAACGCTGTTCTCATCAGGGCAACCGGAAGCTGTGGAAGAGACCCACTGCGATCTGAGGAGGGCTACCTTCTAGATAGAGAGGCCAAAGTACTAGAAAGAAGCTTTAGGAAGGGCAGTAACGGTCGATGCCACCAAGATGGTGCATGGCATTGCGGGCAAGGCCATTAGCAGAAGCTGGAGGAAATATAAGCACTGTGTAATTATAACCCTTGACATCCACAATGCCTTCAATTCGCTGCCTAGGGGACGAAACATGGAAGGCCTAGATATGATCAGAACCCCACCATATCTGATGAAATGACCTGGGCATGTGGCTTTAAACTAACCCGAACCACACACACCAAGTAGCAATGGCTACAACAGGCGCGGCACAAATGGTTGCGGTTCTTTTAAAGTCGATGCCAAATCCAGGAAGTCCTGAAGAGGGTAAAAGAAGACTGCTGGTTACCATGGTCAGGGCCAAACTTACGTATGCGGCACCGGCATGGGCTACATGTGTCCAGACAGCGTGGAATACAGATCGGGTGCGTAGGTCACTTCGGTTGGGTGCATTAAAAATTACAGAACGGTGTCCACAGACGCAATGGAGGTGCTAGCTTTCGTCACCCATGGGGACCTACTAATAACGGAGAGGGCCCGGAAATATGAGGCTAGGAAGAAGGGGCACACCCGAAGTGAGGCCATGGAAGATTCTCGGACCACTCTTGGTAGAGTGACAAACCAGGTGGAACGATACAGCACATGGGGGCTGGACGCACCGACTTATACCGACGATTGACGCCACGGGTACACTTCTCATTGGCTTATATAGCCAGTAATGCAAAGGTAACTAAAGAAGTTCTTCTTGCCGTATAGTATAGCATGGTATGAGTCTTCAACTAAATCATCCTAGCCTTCAGAAAAAATAAAGATGACACAAATCTGCAGTTATTTTTATAACTTTAAGTTATGAAGATTTGCTGAAATCTCTTAGTGTGTTCTACGAAGAAGAAGAGGCAGTATTTGTGGAACGATTTAAATTTTTTACGGCAAAGAAAAACGGCATCAGAATCCTTACAGGAATGGTCCGCGAGGTTAAAAAATATAACTACAAATTATGGGTTTTTACTCACACAAAATAAAAATTTAACGCTAAGAGGGGCTATAAACATTACTAAAAATATGGAACACAGGATACGGGATCCATGGTAAGGTTGGAGGCGTCCAGGTAAATGACAAGAATCCACAAAATGTACCAAGTGTCGCCGAGTCGTCAAAAATATTTAGAGCGGAATATTAAACGAGAAAATGATAATTTTTCAAAAGAAAATATCTCGTCTGGGCCATGTGACCGTCAAAAGAAGCTTACATAAATTTCGTGAAATTATTAAAAGCGTTCCAAACATGCTCACAGAAATAACTCATCTTTTATTTAAATAAACTTAAAATATCTAAATGGTGCAGAGGTAAATTAAAGATTTTAAATTAGACGCCGGCAAAATTAAAGAATTAACTTTTTCTATAACTACAGATGTTTTATGACATCATTTATATGATTTATTATTTTATAACTTCCAATTTTAGCTGTTATTCAATAGCAAACCATTACAAAAAAGCCAGCATATATTTTGTGCCATTAGAGACTAATTTATATTTCATAAAAACGTTTTGCCGGAAATATTGCAATGTTTTACATTTGTTAGATAGGTTGTAAATAATTATACAGATGCATTTAAATGGTTTATTTGTATGCCAACTAAAACTATTTATTAATAATCAACCTATGCATTTATATTAGTATTTAGTTCATATTTAACTTTGCTGCAGTATTTATATTAAAACTGAATGCATCATAAATTATGTATAAAAATGTATTGTTGATTTAGAAATATAAGAATAGCGGAAATAAAATACATTGTATCGGTAAATAGGCTTGATGCTTAAATGTATGTGCTATTTTATTATACCACCGTTTTATAGAGAGATAATTATTGTTTATGACTGAATGATAATCTGAGGTAATAATTATTGGGCGATCGAATTAAGCAAATATATTTTATCGTAATGTCTTTTAAACTTACAGCCAATATTTCAGGAACCTATATTCCCTTCACCAGTGAGTAATCAGTTATAATGTTTTGTATATATGACCTACATATAATGTTATATGTTTTGGAAATTTGAAGACTCATTCTGGATTAATCGTAATATGTTGAATATATGACAGGCCTAAATCACACGTTAAAAGATACTATGTCTATGACTAGAACTAACAATAAAATTAAGGTATAAGTTTATTTTAAAATGACAGAGAGGACATTAAATATACTGAGAGAAAAGCAAGTTTCTCTTGGAAGAAAATGTTGGTACGAGTGGAAGAACGCTTTATTGTGAATACTGCCATTTCCATATGTGACTGAAATTTTTGTTGACGTTGGATTTTATGTACAATTTTCGAATAATATGTAATCATATTAGAATAAATAAATGATACTAGAATTCAGTGTATAATTGTGATTGAGGAAAGAAAATATAAATTCAATTACGAAGTTTTGTATCTGTTCTTTTTACATTCATTGCATTTAATTCGCAGTTTATATAGGCTATTTTAAAGAATGATTAATTTTTGAAATATTTTCTGACCTAAAAAAACCCAATGCATTTATATCAAGAATTGAAATCTTATTATTACATAATAAATAATTATAGAGAATAATAGAATGAGTAATTAGAATATGTTTTTAACGTCGGATGGGAATTTATATTATGGTGTGTATTTATAATCCACAAAGTTTTCCATGATGTACGATTTAATCAGATGTTTGATAACGAATAGTTTACCAGAATTTTTTAGTGATTATTTATTTCCACAATATAAGCGCAGAAAATATTTCATTTTAGATTTCGATACATTTAATTAATGAAATAATGAAAATAAAATTTTGTTGAAACGAAATAAATTTAGTATATCATTAATCATTCGTATGATTGGCAGGTAATTTACGTCAGAATTGCATCTCCAATAAAATTTCAATAACACGGCAAATTTACTTTAAGCGATTCTTAATTAAATATCCTGTTTGTGAAATATTTCTGCGAAAGTTGGTGGCGTAAACTAATGGTATTTTCTGAAAGAAGTTTTATTGATTCTCTTGAACGTAGGAGATACATAGCGGTAAATTCTACGCATTAGGCATAAAATTAAATGAACCGATTGCAAATATTTACTGAATGTTGCTCGGGTACAAATATAAATGGGAAATAACTTTCAATTTATTTTTATATGCGTTATTACGATTGATGGTTTATTGGTTATTTAATGGAAAATGATCCTAATATTTTAGATTAAATTTCCGTATTCAATATTTTATAGAAATTTAAGCGAATGTTATATTTTCATTTAGTCAAACAGAAAACGGGTTTTAAATTATCCATCAATAATTAATAACCCGTATACGAATGGGGCAATTAATTAGAAGAGACGCATACAAATAAATCTTTTAATGGAATGCAAGTTTTGTAAGTAATAATATGTGTATAACAGTAATCTTCATCTTCAAAATCAAAATCTTCAGTACTATCTTGTTCGTTATTTTTAATCCATAGTCATTTTATAAGAGGAATCAATGTTTTTGTAATAGAACCTTTTTAAGTTTAGAAAATAACTGTTATCTGTTTCGGTTTCCTTTAGTGATGCAAAACTTGAGATATATCTGTTCGTCTTTGGACTATTTTAAACTTCGGAGCATTTATGAATTCATTCCTTTATTTTACTTCTACTCCTAATTTAATTGGTGATAATGCATTGATGGTTTCAGAAATTATTACAAACTCCTCTTCGGAAAAGACTTTGTTCCAGTTTAAATCAAATAATGATTTTTGAACACAATGCCGTAATTGATAAAACAATTCCAAAATAACAATTAAACTATTCCAACGTGTTATGACATATAATTGCAAATTCAATTCTTTTCCAAATTGTAGTTTTACATATTTTTGTAAATAATGATCACTTTTTGAGATCTTCTGAAAATATTTGTGACTTTTAGTTACCAGAGCGGATAAATTTGTATTATTCAAATTTATTTCAGTGTCAACAAATCCAAACTCTAGGACAACACTATCATCTTTATTTTCTTCATTGTCAGTTTCTATGTCATTGTCGTCATGTATATCACTATCAAAATCGTTAGATTGAGATTAAATTGTTTCATTTTCAGCATCAAAAGATGCTAAATCGGAGTTGTTTTTGTAAATCACTAACAGCTAAATGAATGGGATCCGCAAAATATAACTGATGTTCGACATTAATCAAATGTAAAAGTATTATTAGTATATTCTTGTAATTTTTTTCAAAATCTCTAAACATTTTTCCGTCGGCACTTTTCTATATCAACGGGCTATTCCTATGTTCATTATATATCCTCCAAAAGAATTAGATTTTATTTATAATAATTATAATGCTTTATTGGTGTTATAAGAAAGTTTACACAGGTCACAGGTAGATTAGTGTAGATAAGTACAAAGATAATATACAAATAAACACTAGATAAATATATAAAAGGAATTAGATCATTGTGTAGATAGTATGTATGTTATATAAAATATATGCAATATTAAAATTTTAGAATTAGTCTGAGAATAAGATATCAAAAATGTCTAGATCGTATGATGTACACAGATAAATATAAAATCTCAGAAATAAGCGTAAAATTTATAATAACAAAAATCTGAAATAAAAAGAAAAATAAAGAATAGACAATTAAAATTAAGGATAAAACCGGTGTAAATACCATTCATTTAAAATTAGCACTTAAATACTAGTGCAAACATTAAAAGGACTAAAATCAGTTAAAATATAAATCTAGCGTAGATAATTAAAAAGCTAAAATGAGTGTATATATAAAAATGATAAAACTAGTGTTAAATTGTCAAATCAAGAAAGGTATTGGATAGGCACTCATGAATATCGCAAAACGCCTTATTCTGTAGATACTCTTTAAGTGTATTTTTAAGTTAGTGTTCACTGAGCGATTTGATAGCATCAGGTAGCGCATTATATAATTTCGGTCCATAATAATTTATACCGTTTCTAATTTTCGACCATCGCAATGATTTGAGGCAGATATTGGATTTATGTCGAGTGTAATGATAGTGAATTTGAGAGTTTGTATTGTATGAAAAAATATTCTTTTTGACATACATGACACATTCAAGTATGTATATACATGGTAGGGTGAGTATTTTAAGGTTTATGAAACCTTGCCTGCAATCAACTCTGAAACCAAGGGAAATAATTGTCCTAATTGCACGTCTTTCGAGACCGAACAACCTGCTGGTAATTGTTGAGTTAGTATTCCATATGAAATGTGCGTATGAAATAGTGCAAAATACGCAGACCTTGTAGTCGTTTGCGGAAGATAGAGTTCCAATTGTCATATTAAATATATAATCTTGCATAGCTTATCTGCAGTAACTTTACCATGTTCATGCCAGTTTAGTTTACTGTCTAGTGTTATTTCAAGGAATTTTGACGATGACAAATCACTATTTGGTTTGAGAGTAAAAATAACATTAACTGTTTTGTCGCAATTTAATGATAATTTGTTAGCAATGAACCACTGCGAGATATTTTTATTTGATGATTTATTACTGGCTATTGCAGATTCTAGGTCTTTTGATGTACTTAAGCAGTATGTATCATCTGCATATAATATAATAGAAGAATCAACACTTTTTGGTAAATCATTAACGTATATTAGAAACAGCAATGGTCCTAGTATAGATCCCTGAGGCACCCCTTGTGATATTGTGGCATCTGACGACAATTGATTGTTTGTTAATACTCGTTGTGTTCTGTTTCTTATATAGCAGTTTAACAATCGACAGCTTTGCGGGCTAAAATTATAAAAATAGTTTCCGCAAAAGAATGTCATTAAAGACGTAGTCGAACGCCTTGCTAAGGTCGAGAAAGGATGCAACTCTGTACATATTAGAGTCGAATCCCTCTAAAACCTCATCCACAAAAGCGTTGACCGCATCACTCGTAGACCTTCCTTTCCGAAAACCGTATTGTTCATTTGATAATATATTGTACTTGTCCAAATATTCTACCATTTTTTTGAGTAGGATTTTTTCGACTACTTTAGAGACGATGGGAAGTAGTGCAATTGGACGGTAATTATTTTTATCGGATTTGCAGCCTTTTTTATTAACAGGAATAATACATCCTATTTTTAATGCACCGGGAAAATTATGTGTTTTGGTGCTATAATTAATTAATTTGGTTAAAGGCTTAATAATAACACTAATTATGGATTTTACAATTCCAGTTGTCATGCCATAAATATCACGAGATTGGTATTTTTTTAGGCTAAGAATTACGTCTCTTACTTCAATCGTACTAACCTCATGGAAGTTAAAATAAACATTTTGTGTGCAGTAAGTGGTTAACTAATGTGTCTGCTACAGTATTAAATAATGTATTGAATTCTTCAGCTTCAATATCACAGGAGTTATCACATGCAGATGGTGTATTATTTATTAATGACCACATTGCTTTAGATATATGTTTGTTATTTTTAATAAAGTTATTTGCAGCAGACTGTCTACACTCTTTAAAAGTTACCTTATATGCTAATTTGTAATTAACAAACTTAATTTTGAGTTCTGGTATACGTTCGCTAGCTGCTTTTAACAAACGAAGAGTTTCGTGTATTTGTCTTAAATTGTTATTATACCAGTGGTATTTTTGTTTATTATTAGTACGGATGATTTTTTGTGGAAATGATTCGATGATATACCTTTCTATTATTAGAATAAATGTAGAAAACTTGTCGTCTACACTTATTTCAGGATTATCAATGTAAGTAAATTTGTACATTCAAGAAGTTTAAAAAGGCTAAATTTTCCATGATCGGTTATAGGCCTTATAAGTTGATTTATAATATTTGGGTTTAGTGCTAGTTCAAGCTGAACATGAATTCCAATATGATCGGATAATCCTGTGTCAATTGAAAAGACTTTAATAGAACCGTCTTTAATGTTAAAGAAAACGTTATCTAAACAATCAGCTTTTCGCGTTGGGAAGTTTACTAAAGAGTACATACCATAAGATGCTAGTATATCACAGATATATGATGCTTGCTCATTATCACTGTTAAATTTGACATTGAAATCACCACAAATAACAATATTTTTACTAATGCTGAGGCTTTCCAATAATTTTCCTAAAATATAAATAAAATTATTAAAATTTTCTGCAGGAGAACGATACACAAGAATAACAATTAGATCTAATGACAGGATGAGTGAAGCAGCTATTTCGCAGCATTTCTCTTTAGATAAATTATTAAGAGATGTAAGATTTTTAAACACGATATTTTTGTTTATTAGTTGCATCACACCCTCGTGTAAATATACCTTACGTGCAAAAAATGGACCCAAGCATAAAGTGTCAAAGCGCAATTGAGTACATTCGGTATTATTGAGCCAATGCTCACAAAAGCAAATCATATCTAATATATTGCTGTGTTCAGCTAAAAATGCTTCGAATTCATTGATTTTATTTCGCATGCTTTATATATTTGTGAAATATATGTTTATTTTATTTTCGAGTTTTTTATACGCGCTATGGTTCATTTGCGCGTCGCCGGGCCCACATAAAAATATACCTGCTCATCAAGGCACCGCCAGGCCAGTTTTGTGCGTTCATTAATTTATCATGTTCTCGAAAATCGGCACTGATTTTGAAACGTGAATTTAAGGGAGTTAGCTGAACCTTTTTACACGTTATGTTCTTATGTCCTAGGATAGTGTGCAAGTGATCTCTGACATCATTTTTTGTGTAGGTGTTTTGGATCCGCTTGACGAGTAACCAAATTTTCTTCGGTTCTGCCTGAATTTTCAAACTTCCGCTGCTACCCGTTCCGACGACAGCTTTGCTATGTTGCTTGCGCCGCCTTTTATATACGACTTCAGTGAATACATCGTCTTCATCTGGATTTTGAGTTTGCTGGACTTTTGAAGAACGCAGAACTCTTCGAATGTTTATGTTATTTTCGCGCTGGGAACTCTCAGATGTACATGTGCGCACAGCGTTGGCATACAGACATGATTAACACAGCAATCATGTCTGTATGCCTTTCGGAACACTAGAGCCAACTTCAGGTTTATTATTATTATTCAGTTTGACTTCTCCCGGCTTGTTATTATCTAATAATGGGGACTTATTCGCAATATTTACCTTGATAGCATTAATTTCACTCCAAAGTTTTGAGATTTCGCAACTAATACTGGGCACGCACAATTGTTGACTATCGGCCGTCGTGCGGGTTATGTCCAGCTGTTTTTGTCGCAACAGACGATATTTAAATTTCCATCTACATAGAGACCCACCATTTTGAGGGCACACCCGTTATGATAAACTTTATCACACTTGTTGCACTTTGCATATCTCTTAACAGCCGCTAAGCACAAATTACATTCCAAGTCTTCGGACACACTTTTAAACGGTGCGGCCATTTTGGACTTAATAATTTAAGAACTCCGATTGTGAACCGAAGTTCATTCTTCGAATGTTAAGCTAAATCGCCTGCCTTTAGATTTTAAAGAAAACATTTCTTTAATAGCTTCATGTATTACCTTCTTGGTGTATTCAATGGTGAATTTTAGTGTTGCAGCTGATTTTGAAAGATAATTATATTCCCTAGAACATAGCCCTTTTCTTATATTGTCTGAAGAGCAGAAAATTCTAAATAATAGCCCATCACGCGCATCCATACGAACCAGGATTTCACATAACTGTTCCTTCTTTTGACTTTGAAAATAATGACTGAATGTTATTAGTAGCTTTTAGTTAGAACAAGGCGCATAATTTTCTGTATCTGCTCCTACGTCGCTTTTAGTTTTTAAATTTATTTTAGGTCGAGTTTTCAACTAGGTGTACCACTTGTGGATCCCCCGTGACTTTTAATTTCTTTTGTGCATTTCTTACATGTTGTTACATGCCCTTAATTAGCAACTAAATTACAAACCGAATATATTTCGCTCCCTTTTGGTGTTTGAATCTGAATTCATGCTTTTGATTCTAAAACAATTAACTTATTAATAATTTAAATTATTTTTAAATTAGAAATTAAACATTTACTAATAAATAATAAAAAAATAAAGAAGCTAAATAGAGGAAAACATATTCCCCAATACCGCTAGCCCGAGATGGGACGGATGCCGTGCCCTAATTCCCGAGGTGAGGACAGGGTAAAAAATCACCATACCACTACAGACCCATGCTGTGCATTAAAAATAATTATTATATAACTATTTACATGTATTGTATGGATAACTGTAGCAATAAGGAATATTCATTAAAAAAGAAAGAAGTAAAATTAAGTTATAAAGGAACCGTTAAATAAGTTTGATTAATAGGAAGGTAATTTATCTGCAGCATATAAAGGCATTCATACGTATAGCAAAATAATAAAAATTAACACTAATATCGTTCATCAGTAAATGGTATACATGTTTGAGAATAAAACGTAATTGGCAAAATTGCAAATCGAGCAACTAATATGTAAAAGACAAATATTTGTTTAATCTTATCTAGGACACACATATTTCACGGTTTTCAAACTTCAAGTTTATTAAATTCACTTACATATATTAATTAGTGCACAGGCCCAAAACTAACCGACTTCACTCGCAATTTGCGTCAGGGGCTGAAGAAACGGTCCACACAGAACAACCGCGTTTTTCCAAAAATGTTTGTAACTCACGGTGGTGAAGTGCTCTTGATTTATTGAAATGTATGCAAGAAACTACTGTTTTCTTTACATGTGTAAATTTGAT
The DNA here is from genome assembly GCA_963969525.1 of Ontholestes murinus. NCBI lineage: Eukaryota > Metazoa > Arthropoda > Insecta > Coleoptera > Staphylinidae > Ontholestes > Ontholestes murinus. The sequence continues at coordinate 53,244,901 of OZ018391.1, forward strand.
CGATTTTGCACACAAATTTTGTTTATATAAAATGCAGTAAAATACATTCAAATCTTCAGTGTAAATATTCCTACTACATAGTTCTAATTTAGTTTTATTGACAACTTATAGCTGGAGCACCATCAGTAGAAATTCTATTTAGATTCTCCCATTTAAGCTCAAATTGATCAAAAACTGCTTTTACTTCTTCGAAAATGTTTTCTCCTCGTGTGGTATCCTTCATAGGTCGAAGAGCCAGCAATTTGTTATGCAATTAAATTTGATATCTACTCCGCGAACAAAAATAGCTAATTGTTCGGTATCGGTAGTATCTGTGCTTTCATCGAGAAAATTGAAAATGCCTCAGCGACGTACGTTAAGGTTTGATTTGATATCGTTGGTCATTGATACGTCTTGTTATAGTTCAGCGAGAAAGACTTATTTCTTCTATATCGTCGCTCTTTTCAGGACACAGTTCTTTAACGACATCACTAACACACTTTTAACAGAATCGCCTTCAGAATAAGGTTTAGAATGCTTTGCAATTTTTTCACTAATTATAAAACTTGCTCGTACAATACTATTGCATAAATCACGTTGTTTGTGGAAAAGAGTCTGTTGCGCAGATTAACAAAATTTAATATTTTATCTTTTCTTTGTTGCTCATTGAGATTACTATAACTAGAATGCTTTGCTGTAAAGTGGCGTTTTAAATTAAATTATTTTCTAGGCAAATTAAACAAACAGGCTTGTTTTTTGAATAATTAAAAAGTAATCGTTAGTCCACTTATCTTGAAAAACACGATTTTCTATATCAACTTTTCTTCTCTTCTCTAGTGTCATTTTAAAGATTATGTTAAATTGTAATTTAAGTATGAATTTAGAAACTGCTGTGCCTTGCTACAAATAACTAGGTGCTTTTGCTTTGCTGATTCTTCCTTCACTAATCAACATATTTACAGCCAGTGCAAATAAGACGGAATTTTCCCTGTTTATTGCATACACTGAATTCTGAGTTGACTAAATACAGTACAAAACTTTATGATACCTATAAAACTTTATTATGCTTAGATTATATGAAAATTATTAAGAATACATATATAATAAAATATATAAGTCCTTTACGTTGTAGATAATTCACTAATAAATAGAAAAACACGAAAATATATTCGTAAAATCTACAACAAATGAGTCTTATTAAGACTACAAGAACAAATCACTTTTGAAACAACTACTTCTCTAGCTAATACTTCGACAGACATTGAATAATACAAAAGTAATTTGCGTGTTACAAAATAGCAAGGCTATCAAAGCAACACTAGTTTGACCGTATTTCTTTCTGTAAAATGAACTAAAAATGATTGAATGTACGTTAATCGTACGTACATCAACCTAAATTCATTTCTTTTTCCAAATTACCATAGTATAGTCACTCATAAACTATTTTAACGTACATTCAATCATTTTTAGTTCATTTTACAGAAAGAAATACGGTCAAACTAGTGTTGCTTTGATAGCCTTGCTATTTTGTAACACGCAAATTACTTTTGTATTATTCAATGTCTGTCGAAGTATTAGCTAGAGAAGCAGTTGTTTCAAAAGTGATTTGTTCTTGTAGTCTTAATAAGACTCATTTGTTGTAGATTTTACGAATATATTTTCGTGTTTTTCTATTTATTAATACATATATATTTTTTACTTTCAAGGGCCAGGTTCAGTGAGATTTGAAAATGGTGCTGCGGGCCAAATAAAATGAATTCAGGGGCCAGACCCGGCCCGCGGGCCGTACGTTGCATATGCCTGGTATATACAGGGTGTCCCGTTAATGCGGGGAAATGGCTGGACCATAGATTCCTGGGGTCAAAATATGACGATTTAACGCAACTTATCTATATCCAAAAATTTACGGTTAAGCCGGAATTTGGCTTCAAAGTTTTAAAATTTTTTATTTCTTTTGTTTATAACAATTGAACGCTTCATTTGATTTGAATGAAATTTATTATTAATAAGTACCATAATATCATACATCATTTCAGTTATTGTGGCCATTAGTGATTGACAGGAAGTATAAAAAACAGTAGTACCACCACTTAAAAACTAAAATATTTTTTTATTGGTGCATCCAATAAAATCCAAAAAAATCTACTCGAAAGGGCATTAGATTTAAAAACTTTTTTGACTCTTACTAGTTTTTGATATCTTCTACGGTTTTTGCACAAAAAAATAAAATATGAATATAGTATACTCATTATGCATTCATTAATAAGTAAATAAACTTACTCAATTGAATAAAAATTAAATAATATCAATTAATAAAATAAATCAAAACAACATCTAACACTTTTCAAACAATTTTCTTTGCAAAATCCTAATACAAACAAGATATCTGTTTGTTCCAAATATGAATATTTATGAACTATAATAAAGTTAAAAATTAATTGTTTAAAGACACTAAATAATTATTATTATACATAATTTACATTTTTTAAACAAAGACGGCCACGAAAAACATTTATTTTCGATTCGATGAAAAACTAGATTTTGTTTTTACTAGATAAAAATATATATTTTATTTTTTTGTGGAAAAACCGTAAAAGATATCAAATATTATTAAGAAATGAAAAAGTTTTTAAATTAAATGTTCTTTCAAGTAGTATTTTTTTAGTTTTTATTAGATCCACCAATAAAAAAATATTTTAGTTTTTAAGTGGTGGTACTACTGTTTCTTATACTTCTTGTTAACCAATGATAGTCATAATAACTGAAATGATGTATTATATTATGGTAGTTATTAAAAATAAATTTCATTCAAATCAAATAAAGCGTTCAATTGTTATAAACAAAAGAAATAAAAAATTTTAAAACTTTGAATCCAAATTCCGGCTTAACCGTAAATTTTTGGATATAGATAAGTTGCGTTAAATCGCCATATTTTGACCTCAGGAATCTATGGTCCAGCCATTTCCCCGCATTAACGGGACACCCTGTATAATTAAATAGCGTAAGTTATGAATCATAACAGCCCAGCGGCTCGTGCCGCGTGAGTTATTGCCTACATTACCACTCATTGAATAATATGTTATTAATTTACTGTAAATATGGCTTATCTGGGGGACAACCTAAAACCAGCAACTTTTTTCTAAGCTTGTGAAAACTATCACATTAATAAGCATTGGATTTTGACGTCTCTTAAAGCCAATTTTAACAACTACCTTAGTTTAATTTTAAATTTAACAAAAAAAAGATAGTTTATCAACTATATAGAAAATTAAGATAAAACTACATAAACTAAGGTATATTCTTTTGCAGTGTACCGTCTTTCCAAGTATAGTTTATAGTTAAGCTGAGCTTATCTAAATTTGGCTTTACAGTAGGTTTGAATGTATATAAGACCTTAGTTATAGAATGAATATAGACCATGTCAACGCCATGGAAAAAAAAAACTAAGTGATTCTCAGTAAATCGGAAAAGAAAACTACAACAAGAAAAAGAAGCTCCGAAATCTAGACTATTAATGGAATCATACTTAGGTAAAAAATCGCAAAAAGAAAATCCAGAAGATAAAAAGGATTAAGATGTAAAATCAGATTCAGAGTCATAACCATATTAAAGTTGTACACCTACTGCTGCTAAACTTGTATATACTAATAACACAACTCAACAAATACATGAAGGTGGCCCAAGTACATCAGAAACGATAAATCCATGTTCACATCTAATAAAAAGCACATAAAATACAATAGAAACACTTGCTGTAATTCCGAATGTTCTGGAGTTATTTAAAATTTTACAACAATCTTCCAATAATTTTGAGCCAACAAAGAAATGATTATTCGTGGATCTATCACATTTCAAAATTATTCATTGAATTTAGTAGCAGGTAAACAAGATCCAATCGTTGTGACATGTTTTGGAATAATTGAAAACAGATATCTTTTTTCTCTCGTTCAACGTTACGATGGAAATTATTAAAAAAATGCTTTAACAAAACTGCCAAACGTACATCTGAAACGCGATATGGAGCGTTATAATATAGTAAAACTATTAGAAAAATTAGCAGAGGATATAAACCACTACAAGTGACACCAGAATTGAAGCTACAATTCTGTTGCAAAATATACTAACATTTAGTTTCATAACTTTAGTTCATTTCTGCTATGAAATCTTAAAGAGGATTGATCGTGTGCAGCTCAGATTACAAGATCCTAGAATGTAATCGATACTTGTTCTGCTACTCTCTTGATAAAACCATATTTTCAAATTAGGAGAAGTAAAACTCGTGATATGTTCCATTTCTTTATTTTCTGATAAATGACACGTGGATCCTTGTGGATCTTTATCAAAGTTTAACTTTCATAATGATCTACAAGGACCGAAACACGTGTCAGTTATCTGAAAATAAAGAAATGGAACATAACAAGAGTTTAACTTCTCCTAATTTGATCCTAGAATGAATTTTAGAGAAGCGTTCCATTATCTTGAATCATAAGCGACTAAACTAGCCGAAATTCGAGACAAGCTCTGTGAAGAGGTAATAGAAAAAGCGATGTCTCTTTTTGAAAAATGGGATATTGATACAACAATGCGTGTAAGAAGATGCCGCAAAATTTCCGGAGAATTGGCTAGAGATGTTGGTCTTTTTGCAAAACGTGAAATTTCTTGCGTTATGTAAAGCGTTCTTGATCGTCTCCAACAAGAAATATGTACACAATTTACACGATTAAGTGACCTTATTTTCAAATTTGGATTTCTACTAGTCGTTGAAAATTTATTAAACAAGGATAATGTTGATTAACGACCTTGAAAAATATTGTAAAAATGTGGGTGAATTTTATAATACAGATTTCAATGGAATAGAACTATTTATAGAAATATGTGACTGTAAAATGTTACTCCGCAGTAGAAAAGAAATTGATCCCAAAACTTTGTTAGAATATCTTACTTTTATAATCTCGTATTGAGAAGATTTTTTTGGTAGCTTTTGACTAGAACAAGGCACATCACTTAATTTTTTCTGCTGCTACGTCGCTTTTGGTTTTTAAACTTATTTTATGTCAAGTTTTCTTTTGTGCATTTCTTACATTTTCCTACATGCCCTTAATTAGGAACTAAATTACAAACCGAATATATGTCACTCCCTTTTTGACATGTTTCATGCTTTTGACTCTAAATCAATTATTTTATTAAAATTAAAAAAAAAAATTAAATTATTAAGGAACCATAAAATAAGTTGGATTAATAGGAAGGTAATTTATCTGCAGAATATTTAATAGTGCTAATGTTTATGTATACAATATAAAGGCTTTCATACGTATAGCAAAAGAATCAAAATTAACACTAATATCGTCCATCAGTAAATGTATACATTTTTAAAAATAAAACGTAATTCAATAATAAAAATACATAAAAAATGTATGTAGATTTTACGAAAATATTTTCGTGCTTTTTCTAATTATTAAAACGTAATTCGCTAAATTGCAAATCGATAACTAACATGTAAAAGACAAATATTTATTCAATCTTATCTAGGATATACATATTTTACGGTTCTCAAACTCTAAGTTTACCAAATTTGCTTACACATATTAATTATTGCACAGGCCCAAAACTAAGAGACCTTACTCGCAATTTGCATCTAGGTGCTGGAGCAACAGCCTGCTATTTCCCTAATTTGCTACAGTGGCGGGGATCCTATTTGTTTTTAAGAAGTACATGCGGGATTCTCCGATTCAAGCTTAGTGTGTATCAACTAGCGCCAATGTTCCAATACCGAAAATACAGGTAATTTTAAAATTAAACCTTAAATGCTAATTTCATAATAATGATTTTCAACTCTTCGCAATAAGCAACCATATCAGATCCATTGAACTATTTGCTGGAGCTCTTTAAATTAGGGACAGTTAAAATAAGTCAAATTAAAATGACAAATTACAAAAACAAATAAAAACAAACAGGAAGCATATAAATAAATAGTAATAAATAAAAACAAATAATTTAAAATAATATTTTCCGGTGTGTTTAGAATTGGTGTTTTCATTTTTGTGTTTTCGCGATTTACTTTTAGGCAAACGAACCGGTCTTTTAGCTATTTGGCTCTGGGTTTGTTTATTTCAGAGTTTGATGTTACAATCCCTGGTGATTTGGATTCCTCCACTAGGGAGGAGCCTGTTGGGACTTCAGATCGGGATCCCTGTGTATTATTTATGTATCAATAAATATTGTTGCATTGCAGCTCAATTCAGTTTTGGTAAGTTTGTTGTTTCCTTTCCAATTCCTAAAATCTCTCCGAATATTTTTTTCAATTGTTTTGCCTAAAATTATAATACGTACCCTCAGAGTTACTTTCCTTGTCACACTTTTATTGGAGTTTTTATTTTTACTCTAAATTATGTTATTCGTACTTTGCTTCTCAATTCATGTACCGATTGTTTAAATAGCAAAGATTGGTAATTTTTGAACCTCGGCGAGTGATATCCTCCACCGTACAGATGTGACATCTGGAACAACGCAACACGCTTTTAACTGATTTGTTTTTGTTTCGATGAGCCATCTCCGTTTTTTTTAAATTATGTTCCCAATTAATTCCTTTACATTTTTTGATATCGCAAATGGATTTATTTCAATCAAATTACTCCCATCACACCATTTAACAATAAAAATCCACGGCAAGTATGTCACAGATATAGTTTTAGATTTTTATTTGAATAATTTTAATTTTGTTCCATCGAATTTGGCAGAACTAAAGGTCACCTCCATTGCCGCAGAAAGGTTACACTCAACTGTACAACATAATGTGAAATATAATGTATGATGTGGTGGAGGCGCCGGGCATGAACTTGAATATGAAAGTTTATGGTTAATTCAAAATTATTTTTTTTAATTTTGTGTATGTTATTTATTTTATTTATAACAATTCAACTCCATACATGATCTAACTACAATTTAATTAATATTATATATATTAATTACGGTAATCATTGATTATCAAAATTATTTAAAAAATATTTTTCCACCCTGTATAATATAATAAATATCTTTATTTACATTTTTTCCTTATACAATAATAGTAATTACTTTTAGTGATTTATTTATAAACGGTCTATCGACCATTGGTCTTTCGACACTCCTGTATAATAAATAATAACAATACACATTTTTATTGACAAACTATACATATTTACATTTAAATAATTAATAATGGATGATGTGTTAGTGAGTTAGTTCGTCAAAAGGCTATCGACCAGAAGTCTTTCTGCCTACCTCCTGTATATTATACCGGATATTAAAATTACATTGCGGCTCGCTAGTCATAATTTATATTGATTTAAAAATTAGTAGGTGTAATGATTATATATGATTAGGTTTAATTATAAATATATTATTGCTAGATTGCAGTGAAATATTGAAATTATATACAGTACCTTTAATTAATTAAAATTATGTTATGTTTAATTAAACTCTATTTCATTCAACAACCAGATTTAATTTAAATTAAATTTATGATTATATTAACAAAGAAATAGGATATTCGTTGGATTTCAAATATTATTACAGTCAATCAATATTTTTAAATTTTATTTTTTCTAGCTTTATTGAACTCGACCTTTTAAAATAATATAATATGTTTGAGACAAATGCAGAAACATGATTTTGGGTAGACTGCATATTTAAAAGAGTTAGAACTAGAACATAAAAGAAACTTAAAAATCCAAAGTAAGTAAAATCCAAAATAAATAATATTATTAAATTAAAGGAAAATAATTAGAAAAACAAATTCCTTTTCCTTTTTAGAAATAAATCACGGGAGCAGGGTTCAGAGTTTTTATTGCAATAATTTTTAAACATAAAATATTATTTTATATACTTTAAGATGATTTGAGAACGCAATTATATTGTATGACATGTTATTTCCAAGGGAATCTTTTTATTTGTAATTCGTTTCTATATTTTGAGCAGAGTAATATATAAAAGTCCTTCATTAAACATTAATGATAATTTAAAATGTGTAACCATATTTTATATTCTTTTTATGCTTGTCGTAAAAGCTGCATGTAGGCATGATATGATTATGCGACAGATATATATTTTTATAGGAATACTTCTTGCTTCCTTGCTCTTAAATGTTCACTGAAATAAAACAAAAAATGCATTTACCTAAGTAAACATCTAAATATTATGTCTTGATTTTTGTTACGTCATTCTTTTATTATTTATATATATTTATTCTAATGTCTAAAGTCTATTATGAAATTTTTACTAACAGGTTATCAATTAATATGTCGTTTTATGAAAAGTATGTTTTATTGATAAAATTACAATATTGATCGGATTATTAAGAGGGATTCTGGAAATTAGTACTGGAGTACACCAAGCGTCGCACTGGCGAATAGAATGGCTGCCGGAAGTGTGCTAACATGTTTAGTTGTATTTTACTTGTATCTGAGCAAAGGCACGTCTTGCTGGTTTTAACTATGCGGTTTGTATACGTGTGTTTGCCATATTTATTATCAATTGAAGGATGTGTAAATAGGATTTGTTATAGGTGAGTCGTCTGTTCAGCGCTGGTATTGTAATTTCAATTTAGGAAGAGAGAACATCTATGATGACTGTCAATCAATACGGATTAACTAATGAGTTCAATTAACGAATTTAAGAACAATCAGCGCGTTATAATTGATATGATCAGTAAAAATGATCACTAAGTGTTTCACGTATAGTTATTTATTAAAAAGTTGAAGCATGTTGGTCTTTGCATTATTCAAACATTTACGTGTATGGCTGCAGCACAAAGGTTTATGGAACGTTGTCCTCTTGAACGAAACCTTCTCGTGACTCGTATAGTCACTGGTGACAGAACATGAGTTTGCTAAACAATACCCGAGAGTAAAGGACAATCAATGAGGTTGCATCATGCACAATCACCAAACACACCCAAAAAATGTCTACCCGAGATGTCATGGCATTTATTTTCTGAGATAGGTGAAGTATATTGCTCATTGATTTAATGACTCATAAAAACACTATCAAATACCGATGAATATTTTGTAACATTAAAGAAATTATGTCAGGCGATTCAATTCAATCAATTCCAAAATTGTACGGTCAACAGTACAGAATCATGTTCCAATATTTTCTGAGTTTTAGTGTGGATAGTTAACGAATTAATTGTAACAATTAACATCGTTAGATGTGCGGATTTGTGCTCTGTCTAATGGTGTAATTCAGATGAGTATAAACCGAATAAATCTCATTGCCCGCGTGGCGAATGCTCTTTCTTGTGTGATGTTTTTTGCTTACTTTATTTGCGTCGAATATCGATTTTAACGGCGGAATGAAATAAATACAATAGTTGTTTCAAATTGGAAATATTTATTAGACATTTATTTTCCCTTATATCACTTTCATTTTTGTTATCCTTCCGTGGCCTTCCGGTCTGTGTTCAGTCACTCTGAAGGGCCCCTGAGTGTGAAGAGTGTCATTTTGTTTATCCCTATTCCATAACATTCTGAATTTATTATTATGTCTAATAAACAGGATAACAATAAATCTAAGCCGATGGTGCCGGATCAATTGTGCGTCGGTACATGCTGTAAAATAGTTGCTAACAAAACTACTTGTCAGAAATGTAGTAAATACTGTCACCCTTCATGCTTGGTTAATCACTCTTGTGATAACGATCAGTATAATGATCTTATGTCTATAATCAAGGATTTACAGAAATCAATTGAAATTGTGTCTAATAAATGTGATCGATTAGGTTGTGAGAATGCTGAAATTAAATTAATTGTAGCGGAAATGACAAATTTAAAACATGAAAATATAAAGTTGAATTCGACCATTGACCAATTATTAAATAAAGTGAATGATTTGGAAGTAAAGTTAGATAACTCGCGAGCAAGGTCCAATAGTAATAATGAAACATCATCAGCCCTAACATCGGATATTATTATAAATAAAATGAACGATAGATCTTCCAGAATGTACAATATAATACTATATAATGTTATAGAATCATCTTCGACTGATATCGTGCAACGTGTTGAGCATGATAGGGCTGCCAAAAATAAGATTTTCCAATCGTTCCCTGATATTCCGACTGCTGATAAATTCGTTAGATTAGGTAGCAAGAAGGACACCCCTCGCCCGTTGAAGCTCATTTTTAAGGATAATTCAACCGTTTCCCATATTTTGAAAACTGTCGGTCCTACCATTAATAAATCCACTCAATTTAAAGTAAGACCAGATCTTACCGCCATGCAACGTGACCATTTAAAGTTGCTATATAAGGAGCTGGATGATAGGAAGAATAACGGCAAAAATGATTTGATAATTAAATATTTTAATAATTCTCCGCGAATTGTCAACAAAAAGAGGATTTCTCAGCCCAATCCCAGCAATAATAGAGGAGCTACAAAAAACTAAGAATTTATTGCCATAACCTAGGTGGACTGAGAACTAAAATTGATGATTTTATGCAATCGGTTAATTTAAGTAATTATGATATTATAATTGTTTGAATAATAATTATAATATTATTCAATTATGCTCCAAGTGGGTATTTTTCCTTAATCTCGAACGTAATGATTTCTTTAGAATTCACTAATCCACCTCAGGTATAAATTCAGACCGTACATATCTGAGTAAGTTATTTATATTTCATTATATTTATGATCATATTTCATTATATTTATTTTAGTAAGTGTTTTTATCTGTATTTAAAATCAATTTTATAATAAAGCTATACTGAAGAGAGCGAACGTTCGAAACACGTGTCTGCAGATGATTATAAACTTGAATGCTAGATTTTTTAATTGCTTTTGCTGATTTAATTTAATGAAATCAGTTTAAAATTCATTTTTCATAATTTTTCATGTTATAGTTACATTTAAACAATTTAAAGTACATTTTATCATTTATTAGTTTATTCAACAGAAATAATTTCATTCAAATTAGTGTTGCTTTGATAGTTGTACTATTTGTAACACGCAAATTAATTTGTATTATTCAATGTCTGTCGAAGTATTAGCTAGAGAAGTAATTGTTTCAAATTAATTTGTTTTGTAGTCTTAGTAAGACTCATTGTTGTAGATTCACGAAATGTTTTCGTATTTTTAAATTTATTATAATTGTTGTCGAAACATGGCTCAACTCTAAATTTTATGATAATGAATTTCGCATAAATAATTTTACTCTTTATAGATCTGATCACTCATCATTAATCAGCGATAAATGTCGCGGAGGAGGTATATTAATTGCTATTCGTAATTCACTAATTTTACAGCTTATTTCAATTGAACCAAAGCCTGTTGAACAGTGCTTTGTTTTGCTTAAGGTTGGCTTTCATAAATTAATAGTGGGTGGAGTTTATATCCCTCCTAACTCTTCATATGATAAGTACCAAGCTCACACTCAAACAGTTGAATTTTTATTTGATACATATTCTGACTCAGATTTTTTTATCTTTGGCGATTACAACCTTCCACAGCTTCAGTGGTCATTGGATAATTGCAATTATGATTGTGAAATAGGTTCTGGAAATAATTTATCAGCTAACATTTTAATTGAAACATTTACATTTCTCAAATCAATACCATACCGAATAGTAGAGGAACTTTCTTAGATCTATATTTTACTTCTTTGACTAATATTGATATTCAATTGGCTTCTGACTTACTGTGCAATAATTCTACTCATCACTATGGGTACGAATTCTGCATGGAAATTGAATCTGCTACAAATAATTTGCATTACGTTGAATCCATATTTGATTTTATAGATGCTGATTACCTCAGAATTAATTATATTCTAGGTTTAGTTAACTGGGATCTTATATTCAATGGTAATGATATTGATAGTATGACTAATCGCTTCTATGATATTTTGTATGATGTTATCAATTGCAATGTTCCTATTAAACAAATTAAATCAACAGCATATCCAAAATGGTTTAACAATACCTTGATATCATTAGTAAAGCAGAAGAAAATTGCTCATGCCAATTACAAGAGTAGTAACAGCTTAATTGATTATACCATTTTCAGCAAACTTCGTAAAAAATGCTTATATTTAAGCAAATCATTGTATAATTCTTAGTGTCAGCGAGTTCAGGGTGGTATACGCAAAGATCCTCGCGATATTTGGAAATTTATTAATGATGCCATGGGCACTAGTGGTATTCCTTCATCTATATCCTTTAAGGACAAAATATATGTTGAAGGCAGCGATGTTGCAAATGCTTTCGGTCAATACTTCTCTGAAGTTTATGCGAGTGCATCTAATAATGATCTGTTTGAATTTAGGACATCTAAATCTGTCATTTCTGAAGAGTTACAGATATCATTGAATGATGTTTTCAACGCGATTCAATCTCTTAACAGAAGGTTTACTTGTGGGCCTGATGGCATACCTGGTGATTTCCTGTGTAGGTGTGTCTGTACTCTGTCAAAACCTTTACATACCTTATTTTCTACTTCTATTAAATTAGCTTGTGTTCCAAGTGTTTGGAAGTTGAGTTTTATCTCCCCAATTTTTAAAACTGGGGACAGAAAATGTGTTGAAAACTATCGCGGGGTTGCCATACAATCAGCAATCCCTAAAATTTTTGACGATTTGGTAACCAGACAAATAATCCATACGTCCAAACATTTATTCAACACTCAACAACATGGGTTTGTGAAAGGTAAATCTACTACAACCAACTTATTGGAATTTCAAGATTTTCTTAATAATTCTTTCCAAAAACATGTACAAGTTGATGCCATTTACACCGATTTTGCGAAGGCGTTTGACAGGGTTCAGCACTCTATATTGATTTCAAAGTTATATTCCTATGGATTTCACGATTTAACTTTGAGGTGGATTAAAAGTTTTTTAGAAGGACGTCGACAAATTGTTAAGATTAGTAATTTTACATCTAATCCAGTTCAGGTAACGTCAGTTGTACCTCAAGGCTCCGACATCGGACCTATTTTATTTCTTATTTTTATTGATGACATTTGTAATTGCTTTATAAATTCGAATTGTTTACTTTTTGCAGATGATTTAAAAGTATATCATTGTATTGACGATATTTCTAATTGTTTCGATCTACAATTTGATATAGATAATCTATTCAGTTGGTGTGTCAGAAATAATTTGTTTTTAAATATTAAAAAATGTAAATCTATAACTTTTAGTAAAAAGGCTATAACTATTGACTTCACATATAACATCAATGATATCAACCTTGAAAATGTATCGGTTATAAGGGATTTGGGCATTTGATTCAAACTTATCTTTTTCATCTCATATTTTTCAAATGTGTAATAAAGCATTTCGATTATTAGGGTTTATAGTGAGACGTTGCAAACATTTTAACTGTGATACATTAAATACAATTTATTGCGGATTAGTTAGATCTAATTTAGAATATTGTTCACAAATTTGGTCACCACATTACAAAAAGTACGCAAGTAAGATAGAATCTGTCCAGAAAAAAATTTGTTCTTACGTTTCTTTCAAAATGAATTTACCATTTAATAATTATGAAATGGTCTGCAAGTACCTGAATATTGATTCGCTTGAGATCCGTAGAATCAAATTGGATCTTTGTTTGTTACACAGAATTGTTTCTGGGCATATCTCCACTGATCTGCTTCAATCAATACATTTTCATGTTCCTCAAAGTAATAAATTATCCAGACAAAAACCACTTTTTAGATTGAATGTAGTTTTTACAAATTATATGTATTATAGTCCTTTTTTGATTTATTTGCTAATTCATATTATTCATTTTAAATTTTATTAGGGAGAATTCCATTGATTATTTTATTGCAGATAATTTATTGAGGTTAATTTTAATTTTATGTTTATTTTTGTAGTATATTTAGTAAGTTTAATTAATTGTTTTTTGTATTTATAATATTGTTTTTTACTTGTACTAATTGTTATTTAGTTTATATCTTTATCTTTATTATTTTATTGTGTAATATTTTGTAAAAAAGATGTCAACCGTTGAAATAAATAAATAAATAAAATTGGTACTGAGGTCTGTTCTCCAGTGTCAACATTCTCCTCCTCAACAAGACCTCACTATTAGACGCCTTGACAAGTGTTACATGTGGTTGCTTTGTCCCTGGTCAGGATATAAGAATGGATCAAGTTGGTGTGATCCATCTGAAGGCTCTTTCACATGGCACCCACATGAAGACAACATATTTGGTAGAAGCAGATGAAATAGAGGTGATTTTTCTCTATGTACCAGCGTATCTAAACATTGGCTGTAGGATATGTATGGGGATTAGAATGAATCGGTACAAATGTAGATTTTAATACTTGCTAGACAGATCGTAGTACTTAACTGTTTACCAAATTGCATAATGAAGTTCTGCAATATATACGGATGAACCAATATCTAATACTTTCTTTTAATGTTTCATTTTGCACAAAGCGTTTTAGTTCAGGTTTTTTTCCATAGTCCATAGACGGAATTATCCACTAAGTTATTTGGTAAATATCAACCTGCTGTATTTCGGGTAAATCAAAATCGTCTTCTTGTGGAACTCGCGTGCGTTCTCTGTGACAGACGGTCGTTTTTTTGATATGTCTCTTGATTAAAATATGCTTTGGAATACTATGTAGAGACATTTTATAACGCAAAGAGAATTAAAGTCATTTGCACTTTTCTTGTACGTAGATAGAGTAGATAAAATCTCCTACACGTACTCGACATCTATGGTACGACAGAAAGAATTGGATTAATAAATGCAGACGGCCTGGCCTCTCAGTCCTCACCGATGCAACTTCTTGAGAATTCAAAAATCCATATCATTTTTGCAAAAATTTTACTCAAGCAGCAAGTCAGAGAATTTAGACGACTATATCCCGCCAAAGGCACCGTGCCGAAACACGGACGAATTAGAACCAATCAGCTTCTAGAGAACTTTGTTGCCGCGACTATATCCCGCCAAAGGCACCGTGCCGAAACACAAACGAATTAGAACCAATCAGCTTCTAGAGAACTTTGTTGCCGCGATAACAAATTCATGTAGAGTTCATTTTCGGCACTGTAATTGGTTCTCTACTCGCATTATGTTTCGGCACGTAATTGGTTCCCAATTAATTATTCAATTTTCTGATTGGGCTATACATCAAACAACTGTCAAATAAAATTAACAAACGTCAGTTTTTGTGAACTTTTTAAAAATGATTGCAAACATACGATTCGGAAATACAACACAAGATGTATTTCAGGAAAAGGTAAAAGACGCCGACCCAAAAAGTACGTATCCATCCAAAAATATGATTAATTTTTATACACAATAAATGCCTTTGTTATTGTAATATTTTTGTTGGGATATAGTCTGATAAATTGCTCTCGTGCATTGTAAATTATCGCAAGTTTGCACTCTTTCGACAAACTCAGTTGTATTGCTTTAGGCAACAGCCCCTCGCCCTTCGGGCTCGGGCCTGTTGCCAAGCAATACGACTTTGTTTGTCGAATTCGTGCAAACTTGTTACCGATAATTTTCAATGCACTTGTGCAATTACTGTTGATAACTATTAGGAAGATTCAGAACCTTTCCAACTTTAAAAAGTGACGCATTGTAGCTTCAATCCATACTGATGGGTAATTCCCTTCCTTCCATATTAGATTATATAAAGCCAGGATACTGGTCTTACTGTCAAAGGACAAATTCTTTACCATCTTGTATGGGATATTATCGGGGCCAGGAGAAAAGTTTAATTGATAATTATAATATGGATCCGAATCTGCTGAGAAGTTAATTGGGACTTCTAGCTCGTTCTTATATGCACTAATTCAGGTAAATTGTTGGAAAAATTATATCAGCTGGAGAAGTGTTTTGCCAATGCTTCGACTACGTCAGGAGACTCGATGGTTGTATTACCTCTATTTTACAGATATATGATGAAATACGGACGATAGGTGCTGTCTACGGATAGCAAGCACCTTTCTGTAGATATATAGCATTGAAATTTTACTAGATACTGAGTTCACGTAGTTCTTCCAGGAGTCGTTTTTTTTTTATTGTAAGATTTTACGGGGAACGACGGCTCGTTTTTATTTAAACTTTATAAGAAAAATTGCATTGGAAATTGTTTATAAATATTAATAGCACGTTTTTTCTCTGCAATAACTCACCTATCCTTAGCGTTCAGAGGATTTTTTAGTCGACTTTTCTGCTGTTTGAGTAACGAGAGCGAGTGAGAAGATATTTCTAGATCTATTGCTGTCTCTCTCCTTTTGAGGTATTAAAATGAGTCAACTGTCCGGTATTTAGCAGTTCGGCTCCGTTGATGCCCAGTAGATCATTTATATATTATTTAATGGATAATTTGCTTCTAAATCTTCCAGCAATATAGGTAACTGCTGGACGAGTTCAACAACTTGACGAACCTCCCAGTTTTCATCTAGGAGGTACTAGTTGCATATAGCTACCGGATAAGTATATCTCCTTTAAAATAAACCCTTCTTTTAAAAATATATCCAGTCCTCCTCTGGCGGGTTGACATGGTATACCATACCTTCTCAGAAAATTATAGTCTCGAAGGTTAAATGATTCTTGTTAATAGAAATCGATCTCTTAAAGACATTAGAATGAGCTTTAATTTTCAGGACCATTTGTTATAACTCTTTCATTAAAAGCAAAATAATAAAGACAATAAGATCAACAAAAATCTTGCAGTGTTAAGAACAGGAAGGCTGCACATAGATGTATTAGCTTTTGGATTTCTCACCTTCCCTTTGGGCTATCCAAGTGGCCATTTTGCCTGCTGGATTATAACTCATTTTTACTCTCTAACTCAGAGTGGTTATAGCCTTTTAATGGCAGGGATTTTCCCTTCCCCCAAGAGAGTTTTAAACTGTTTCAATTATGGCAGCTGGAACGCTGTTTCTCTTCTTCATAAGGGAACAAGGGTTGGAAGCTTCAGGTAATGAAGCTTTCGATTTAGCAATTATTGCAATTTTAGTAAAATATGTATTTATATTAACTATAATTTGACTTTCATTTCCAACTAACTCTCCTAGGAGTTTCCTTATGGTTTCTTCTACCAGTTTAGCTATTAACGGGGTGAGCTTAGATATAACCTATTCTGCATTTGACGATTTTATTGTGGGCTGTGCGTAAAAAAAACATTTGCTCTAGGAGATTTTGGAGGGGTTAGGTTTTTCTTTGAAATAGCTTATTTTTTCTTTCATTTTTAGCTGTTAAATTCTTTTCAAATAACATAGCAGGAAAATTTTTATATTTCGTAGAGTGATTATTACCACAGGCTACCTAAGTAAACTGTTCTATACAAGCAGTTCCTTTTTGTATGAACTTTCTGCGGGTGCAGTGGTTGGACATTCATATATTCACAATGTATGTCCTAGCCTCTGTTATACATGTATATCTGTCATGCTGACATTAACTGCTTATAAGATGAAATTGAGGACAAAATAAACTACCAGATGTGAACAAAGATCGCCGACTTTCTAAAATGATGATGCCAATGGGGTTAAAGTGGAAGAATATAATCTATTAGGAACTCCGCACGGCTTTCTTTTGAACAAAATCTTACGTATGTTTTATTTAAATGTATTTTATGTATTTTTTAGAAAGAAGACCAAAGATATAAATAAATCAATAAAAGCATCGCAACATACTAGGAATATATTGTCGATCTATAAGTGGTAAAAAGCAATATTTACATTACAATACCATTGAAAGTTAACACAACAGATGTCGTGTTAATCAGTTGGCCTTCCCGTTTTGTTCTGATTCTACGTATTTCAATTATATTTTGATTCTTAAAATTATCCAACACTTTCTTATCATACTTTTTTTTTACATGGACGTGGTAGCTGCAAACAGTTACCAGTGGCCCTTCTGAAACCAGACACTGCTGGCATCACTATATAGTATACTTCACGCAGTACCCTTCATCGTCAGTCTACCATATTTAATTAATTTACATTAAATTGCATATTTACAAGTATATACATTTTCCGTCTATGTCATATTCCACCATAAGTACCTTGAGTCCCGTTCGTCCTCATCTTGCCTACGGTGCTGCCCTCGGGTCATTCCTTCCCACTACCACCCTCCACTTCTCTTGTGTCTTCAGCATTTGTTGGTCCAGGGTCTCCACCCTAACCGCCGAGCCCAGGGCCACCGCTAGTTCGTCTCTCTCCTCTTTCCAGACTGCGCATTCTATCAGCGCATGCTCTGCCGTGTCCTTTCTCCGCTAACAGAACCCACACCAGTTGTCCTCCGCCTTGCCAATTCGGTGTAGGTGAGCACGAAATTCCCCGTGTCCCAACAACATCTGGCACGGAAAATAATCTATTTCCCCGTGTCTCCTCTCTACCCATCTGAGCAGGTCCGGAATCAGCCTTCGTGTCCACCCCCCTTTCTCGTCTCCGTTCCACCTATCCTGCCATTTCTCCACCAACCTCTTCCATCACATCCTCTTCACCCCTGCCTTATCCTCCCCCTGTGCGACCAGTTCTTGCGTCCTGGCTCGCAGCTCCACTTGCAAATCCGACGGCGCCGTCAAGGCCAGCACCTCCGCCACAACCGTTGATCTTGTCCTGTAGCCTCTTATATTTCTTAGGATAATTCTCCAGGCACTGTGGTCAGGCTGCCGCCGCGTAAAGCAGCCTCACATTCACCGCCCCCATCAGAACTCTTCTAGTTAGTTCTGAAGGCCCTCCTACGTTTGCCGTTAACCTGGCTACCGCCTTGGCTGCCCTGGCCGCACCAGCCACAGCTGTCACGACCTGCTAACTCCAGAGGGGGTTAGCTTCAATTGTCACTCCGAGGTATTTCATCTTCTTCCCGATCTTCACCTCTTACCCCAGCAAATGGATACTCTCTCCCGGCACTCCATCCAACCCGCAACCCTATCCACCGCCAACTTTGCTGTCTGTTTGAGGTCCGCTATGTCCCTTCTATTGACCAATATCAGGATGACGTCAGCGCAACCCATCATTTCCGCCCCTTCCGGGAGCTGCAATCGAAACACTGCATCGTATGCCACGTTCCATAGCAGTGGCACCAAAACCGACCCCTGCGGAACACCTCGGGTCATCCCCATCTCTTCTTGTCTGCCTCCATCCCTCTCGAACAACAGCTTCCTTCCCTCCAGATAGCTTCGAATCATCTGTAGCATGTACGGTTGGACTTCTGTCCCTTCCACCGCCTTGTATATCACCGCCCACAGGTTAGAGTTAAAGGCGTTTCTGACGTCCAAAGCTATTGCGAGGCAGTGCTTCCTTCCTCTCAACGGACCGTTGTTTGCCGCATCCGCTTCTCGTCCTCATGGTCCTGTCTGTCTGGTCTCCCCCATTCTTGGGAACAGTGTTTTGACCACCTCTTTTGCTCCTCCCGGTACTAAAGCACCCACGTTGAGGCGGCCTACTCCAAGTTTTCTACCCACTATCTTATATGGCCGGCCCCATGGATCTCCATCCACTTCTTCCTTTACCTGCCTCCATGTCCTCTCCCTGCTTCTTGTTACTGCCAGCTTCCATTCTGCCTTGGTCTCTTTGCATGCATCCTCAAGTATGTTTAACTCTCCTTCTTTTCTTTTACACCTGGTGAGATCGCGTCTAGCCGCGTTCGGTTTCAAAATTGATTTTTTTGCATTGTTTATTCTGTTGTTTATTAGGAAGATACTGTTATCTTCCTAACCCAAGTAATTCTGATCACGCCTAGGTATTTGTATGTTTTCACTTAGTCTGCTTCATTGTTCTCTATTTTATTATTAATGTTCGTTTCTTGTCTTGTTATTGCCATTACTTTAGTTGTACTGGTATTCGTGTTTTTTTTTCAGGTTCTAATTTTATATGACTACCTTTTCCTACAGTTTTTCTTGGCTACTTTTTATTATCGTACGATCATCTGCACATGCAGATTTCATAATCCAATATATGTAGGTCTTGTTTCGTTGTTTTTTCTGTTATAAATTGGTATATTACAAATAATAACGAACATTTTCCCATTCTTGCTTATGACTATTATTATATATTTGTTTATTTTATATGTGTTTTGGGTCACCGTTGTCAGATATGCTATTAACTTTGATTACTCTGTTTACAATTTCGAGTTGATTATTGTCTTTAGTCTAAATATGTACTAATGTACACTTCTCCGGGTTCTAAAGTCGCTCTGTGCTTCTGACAATTTATTTTTATATTTGTCTTATACTTTTTTTTTCTATTATAATATTTTTGTAGTGGTTCCAATTAATATGATTCGTCTATTGTTCTTACATTATGTTTTGTTCCTATTTTTTGGCTATTTTTTTCTTATTTCACACTCGGTAATCAGTCTCGATATAATTTTTCTTCTCTCAATTGTCATGTTTTTAATCATACTTTCTGCCTGATTTATTAAAGATACATGAAATTATTGAATTAATATATTTTTAAATGTTTCTCAGAAGTATGGTTTCTTGAGGTATCGTAGTTTTAAATTATTTTTCTAGTTATTATTTTGTTTGCATTAATTATACATGGTTAATATCTTTTTTAATTGCAAGAATATACTAGACACTTTTAAAAGCTTCTAAATGTACAAACATTATTAATTATGCACTAATGTCAATTTAATATGTATTATATGCTTACAATTACTGTTAATTATTGAAATAGAAAACAATATGAATGCCCCACAAAATATTTTTAGACTATTAGAGTTTAATGAAGTTGTGCTGCATCCGGCTGACGACAGGTCTTAATGATGTGTCGACATGTTTCCGGTTCCGGTTACCCCTGTTCGGAACGGAATAATTATTGCGAACATTTCAGAATTCCAGTCCAGGGAGTAATTTTAGTTTTTATGTAAATGGAATAATATCAAATATTTAGTTTATTATTAAGAACTTACGCGTATAAAAAACCATATCAGCACTGCTCTTTATATTTAAATGTATAAATTAAATATTCATTTACCGGAACAGTATTGTTGGAATTAAAAATGTTAATGGGAAAAATTAATTTCTCCGAGCGCCACAAAAGTACTAATTCCGCCTAATAATTCCATATTAGATATATATAATAAGTTAGCTCCGGTTAAAACTATAAAGGTAAAAAAAGGAAATGCTGCTTGGTCCACACGACTGGAATTATTACAAATGTGTTCGAAATTACACTAACTGAGTTATAAAAATGAAAACAAAGCCTATATACAATGGAAACTAAATAATTCGTCATCAAAATGTAAGTGAAAAGAATTTAAAAACATAAATGTTGTTATAAATAATTGCAATAAATCTAATAATAAACTATCAATAATTATTATATTTAGTCAATACCCAAACTTAATGTCGATTAAAAAAGTAAGTGATTATAGAACCTCATTATTCTTAAATATTATAAACATGTTAACCTAATAACAACTATCACATCACCAACAAGAATAACTAACACAAGTAGTACCAATTCCAATACCAATATTGACCATACGAATGCTCATGTATTTGACACGGCCCTCTCAGACCACAAGGGTCTCTTATTAACATTCGGTTGCAGAACAGGAACATGTGAAAGGACAATAAAATATAGATAAATAAGAGAAGTAACTTTAAATAATTTAAAAGCAGAACTAGATTCAATAAACTGGAATACTAATAATTCTAAAACTTATTTCAATCGGTCTTACATTAAATTCTTAAGAGCATTAAACAACTGTTGCCCAATGAAAACAAAAATTATTAACAATTTTAAACTCAAATTGCCGTTGTATACTAACAACTTAAAATAATTAAAAAGGAACCTTAAATTACAGTACCAAATACACCGTCGTACGAACAAAACGTAACTCTTCGTGCATACCAAGAAGCGAAGAAAGAATATAAATTGGCAGTGTAGCATGAAAAAAGAAATTATTATACAGACAGAATTAGAAGGTCAAATAATAACTGTAAGGAACTGTGGAATATACTTAAAAATAATTTAAAGTATATTTCAGATGAGAACAATGTATTAATTGTTGAACCTTAGACTATTGTTAATATAATGAACAGTTACTTTAGTACTATATGTAATACTGGAACACCTAGTACTAGTAATTATGGAATGTCCAATAATGTACCAGGATCAATTTTTCTTTATCCTGCAATCGAACCAGAAATCATAAAAATTATAAATGATATGTAATACACAACTTCAAAAGATATCGATGACTTGTCAATGTATGTCATCAAATATACTCATTCATCTATAGTATATGCACTGACGGCAGCAATTAATCATCTCTAATAGATGGAATATTTTCGTCAGAATTGAATATTTGAAAAATACTCCATTTTTCAAAAAGGCTGATCCTAAAGAAGTAAATAATTACAGGCCGATTTCTATTTTCTCGGTGTTCTCGAGAATATATGAAAGAGTCCTATATAATAGAATTATAGCTGACTTAAAGCAAAATAGTATTATTTGTAATGAACAATTTGGATTCAGGAGAGGCTTAACAATCACCCATGCAATATATTATATCATCAGTTTTATTTTAAATAACATAGACCGCAATAAACCTGTTTTCTCAGTCTTTCTTGACTTAACGAAAGTGTTTTTCTATGTCCCACATGAGTTGCTTCTAACCAAACTCTCAGTCTATAGAATAAGAGAAAACTGCTATCGTCTCTTAGCATCTTACTTGTCTGAAGGAAAACAAGTGACAACGGCTTTCTTCAATAATACCCGATATATATCATCTGAAGCTACTACATTAATCGTTTTTCAGCAGGGAAGTGTTCAAGGACTACTATTATTTGTATTGTTTATCGATGATATCCTTCTCACCATCAATAAGCACATTACGATGTTTGCTGACGACACAACGATCAACATGATACACGATAACTTAATCGAATTAAATGAAGCAACAAATCAAATTCTTGTAAAATTGGATGTTTGAATAACCTGCTGGCCAATGTTACAAAAACTCATATTATGAATTATAGAGTACCCATGGGACAAACAGATATGTAAATGTGTGGAAAATGTATATACGAAGGCAGTCAAGTTAATTTCTTAGGTATTACCATACAAAACGATCTAAAGTGGGATACCCATATTCAAGAAGTGTACTCAAAAATTTCAAAGTTTACATATTTAATTTATGCCACCCGAGAAGTCGCAGCTAGGATTGTATACATGTCTTACTTCCAATGCTGTTAATTGTACAAAAAAGATTGGTTCGGGCCATCAGTAATATTAAACCAAATACAACATACCGATTCAAAAGGTTAAATATTATGCCTCTCGCGAGCCTTTATTTATATGAAACGCTCAAATTCGTTAAGACCAATTTACATCTTTTTGAAAGTCATCAAGTTCAACATGGATCTCAGGCTGCCGCAACATAAACATAGTTACTATCACAACTCTTGCAACCAACGTTGCTGTACGTTAGTTCGGGGCCACCACCCGCATGTATTAATAAATATTTACTTCTGAAATTATAAATATATTAATTACAGCAATTAAGGTGTCAGTAATAATTAGCTTACTTTGGCTTAGCAGTAAACTTTTTATTTTTATAATAACTTTCTTGATCTCTAACACCTCAACCAAAACAAGTTTAAGAAGCTAATATATACGAATTAATATTTATCCTAAATGTTAGGGACGCGGTTCTCGCGATTTTATTTCAAATTAAAATATGCCAGTGTATTGATAAATAATATTTTATTCAACTAATGAACTTAAATAAACTAAATAACAAAACATAGAAAAATAGAAAAGGGAACTTAGCAAAAATATGAAATGTAACGCGACCCGACCGAATAGTTATAATGTTAATAGCGAACTGTTCTCCACCGGTGTATATTTTTGTGTCGCTCGGGGTGGAACGGGTGAGCGGGGTGGCAGATAACGAGCCTCCTCGTGGGAACGGTCACCGGTGTTTTTTTACTCGTAAAATGGGGTTGCCAACTTTCTCCATATTGTTCGCAAATGTAATAAATTTATAAAACACAATACAACACTTTGTTTCGCGTAAATGCGCGTAAATATCCCGCCCCCCCCCACTGAATGGCGCACATTCAATTATTAACTTGTCACTGAACACACATGCACTTATTTAGGAGTTTTGTTGTCATCAGCATCGATGTTGCTCGGAAGCTTGACGGCAGGACGCACATATGATCCAGAACTCGTTCGCACCGTCACGCTGCTCACCACTCCGTCTTCTCCTGGATATATACTCTCAATACGTCCTAACTTCCACATTATCGGTGGTAGGTTATCTTCCCTGATAATAACTAGTTCTCCTGATCGTAAATTGACTCTTTTCTTCTGCCGTTTTGTCCTCTTATGCATCTTTGGCGTAGTTTTTCTACATACTGCCAGCGACTGAGCCGATTATCTGGAATGTCACTTAGATCAGGACATAGTGGGGCAGTAATAGCATCTCCTATAAGGAAATGTCCAGGTGTTAGGGCGGAGAAATCATTTGGATCCACTGAGTGTTCACAAAGTGGTCGTCAGTTTAGTACCGCTGCCATTTGTGTAGCACGGAAACTCGGAAAATGTGAGTAGAGCGTTTGTCGCAACACGGTGTAGGTGGTGTTTCACACTTTTAACGGCGGCCTCCCACAGTCCTCCAAAATGGGGTGCTCGCGGCGGTATAAATGTCCATTTCTAGCACCCATGAAGTTAGTGGCGTTGTCCGAAAATATTTCATTTACACAACCTCGACGTGAAATGAATCTGTAAAATGTACCCATAAACGCTTCAGTGGTGAGGTCGGAAACTAGCTCGATATGGATAGCTTTCGTTGAGAAACACACGAAGACAAATAGGTAGGCCTTGGTAGTTTTCTTGGATCGTCGTGTTCCATCCTTTATTGTAAACGGTTCACAGTAGTCGACGCCGCATTTTAGAAATGGGCGAAAGGGTTGAGTCCGGTATGCAGGCAGAGCGCTCATGATGGGCGCGTCGAATCGAGGTTTAGCGCGAATGCATCTGACGCACTTTCGCACCACATTGCGAGTAGCGCTTCGACCATTTATTGGCCAGCATTTGGATCGTACCGTAGCAAGTGTACCTTGACTTCCGGCATGCAGTTGGATTTTGTGAAAATCCTGTACGATTAGTTTTGTTAATCGGTCACTGGTAGAAAGCACAATCGGACATCGTCGAGATATTGAGTCTGTTAAGCGCCCTCCTACTCGGATGAATCCGTCCTTATCCAAAACCGGGTTGAGGCAAGCAAGACGACTTGACTTCTGGACTGTTCGTTCCTTGCTCAGCTGCTCAAGCTCTCGTTTAAATGAGCGTCGCTGCAGGTGGAGGATTATGGTTGCGGTTGACTTTTCAAGCTCCTGAACGGTGAGTGGTCCAATCCTCTTGGCAGCGGGACGCATACGCATATCGATGTACCGTATTACGTATACTATTACGCAAACAGTGTTACGGAAAGAAGAAAACTCGGGAATTATATCGTCCAATTCATTAATAATAACTGTACACTTGACTTCAGGAAGTGCTTCGTTTAAGAGAAAACTGTCACTTGTTGGCACTGTGTCCTTTAAAAGTAGCTCAGGTCCATTCCACCATAATTCGGACTGTTGTAACTCAGTAGGCGTTAATCCACGGCTAAACGGCTAATTAAATCCGCTGGATTTTCTGTGGTTGCGACGTGGTACCAATTCACGGGATCACTTAAGGTCTGTATTTCTCCAACACGATTAGCTACAAAAGTCTTGAATTTACGCGAGTCCGATTTTATCCATGTCAGCACTATGGTTGAATCAGAGTAATAAAATCGGCGATTGATATCAGTTTCTAACGAAAGACATACACGATCGGCTAATTCGGCGAGTAATAACGCCGCACACAGTTCTAGTCTTGGAATTGAAATACACTTAACAGGAGCAACACAAGATTTCGCGCATAATAAACGAGATGAGTTCCGTTGACCTTTACTTACACACACAAGGTATAAACATGCACCGAATGCTCTTTCGCTAGCATCTGCGAATCCATGTAATTCAATTTCTTAGTGAGATGAGGGGAGAACATATCGCGGGATGTTGATATTTTTTACGGCAAATAAATTTTCGGCGTATTGCAACCAACGGTCCAGGTAGAGTGAAGGTAGCGGTTCGTCCCACCCACACTTGATTTTCCACAGTTCTTGGATTAGCACTTTCGCTGTAATCACTACCGGTCCTATTAGTCCAAGAGGGTCGTAAGTTCGCGATATGTCACTTAATACTGTTCTTTTTGAACACGCGCGCGAGGAAATTGAAGTACACTTATAACTCACTGTCTTACTTACACTGTCACACAGAAATCACGGGTTAATACAGCTATTGGATCGTTATTGTATGTTTTAAATCACGCAAACGCGGAAGGGTGGTTGCTGGCCCACTTCTTCAACTCGAATCCCCCTTTATTATATCACTTCGTCGTGTATAACTATTAATTGTTCATTGTGTCCGCACCTGTGATAAGGTCGTCTACATAAAAATCACGTAAGCACACCGTACTTCCGATCGGAAAATTAAGTTCTTCTATTTTCGCTAACTCACGCACAGTCCATTTGGTTAAATATGCTGCGGGCGCGGTTCCGTATGTGACAGTGGAGAGTTCATATGATTTCAGAGTGTCTTCCGGGCGTTCTCGCCACCAGGTACGTTGATATTGGCGGTCTTCCTCCCGTAACTGAATCTGGCGATACATCTTGGCGATGTCTGCCGTAACAATGAATCGTTTAACACTCATCCTCAGCATGATTGAGAAAAGGTCGTCCTGAAGTGTTGGCCCGACCATAAGGACCTCGTTTAATGACACTCCCGTAGAAGATAGTGCAGATCCATTAAAAACGCTGTCTTCTTTGATGACGCAATAATGCGGCATATAGTATCCACTCATTATGTCGCCTGTCGTTGGGTGCATGTGGCCTAGTTGGAGATATTCACGCATGAAGTTTCTGTAAGCTTCATATGTTTCGGGTTGTTTGGCTAATCTTCGTTCTAATGCGAAAAATCCGTTGCACGCTGAAATGCTCGAGTTTTCCAGTTGTTTCGGATTCGTTTTGAAGGGCAATGCTACTTCAAATCATCCACATGGTTTTCTTGACATCGTTGATTGATAATGCTGTTCACACATTCTGTCTTCACCGGTGAATTTCGTTTCTTTATAGTTTTCGATTTCCCAGAATCGTTTTACCAGATCATTAATCCCAACAAATCCAACTGTGATGCTGCTGGAGATCAATGATTTATTGGACTGATGCACTTGTCCAGCCACAATCCATCCGAAGTGGCTGTTAATGAGATTTAAACAACCCATTGTTATCCGTCCTTCAATTACGATGTTATAAAAATGACCTGCTCCGATTAGCAAGTCAACCTTTCGGGACAGGTTGTATTTAGGGTCGGCTAGTTGAACACTCTCAGGTAGAATTAAATTCCGGGTGTCAATTCGCTTATTGGGGATCTTACCGGTTATTTCATTCATTATCAAAGCGTTCACATTAATGTTGAATGAAGAAACTCGCGAGTGTACTCTTAATGTTGTCATATTTTGTATTGTATTTTCCACACCACCAATTCCAATGATCGGAGTAGAGAGTCTTTGTTTTTGTAAACCGAGTTTATTAGCACAGGCCGTTGTTATAATGTTAGCTTGTGAGCCTGAGTCTAACCTAGCGCGCACTTCTTGCATTTTGCCACTTGAATCACGTACACGCAACACACGTGTAGAAAGTAACACCACATTAGATGGAGAATATGCCACCGTGGTAACGGAAGTGGGTGTTGAGCTGACTTGATTCAAGTGGCAATATACCGTCGATATACCGTCTCCATATAATGAATATTAAATCCCATGATTTACGTTTGCTTTTGCTTAGATTTAGTGATCCTTGTTATTTTAAATAATGCTTTATTTATTCGATGTAAACGCCTACAGTTGGTTTGTGATTGTTTAATGGATCAGTGTTTTCATGATGAGTTTTCTCTTATTTGTTCCTCTTCACTTCTAAAACTTTAATTCGTTTATATATACAGTTTGGAAAAGCCAAATGGAATAAATTCATTATTTCGGTTACTGTATATATCACAAGCCTATACTTCCCATTTAAAAAAACTAGGGTTTATAACTATCACCCGAAGGGGGTTGAAGGTAGAGATCACATTTTCACGTTAAATAATGTCAATTTATAATTTTAAATTTGACGTGTTACGGGATTTTGTATAAATATGTACAGTAACCGAAGTAATGAATTTATTCCATTTGGCTTTTCCACCCTGTATAATAAATCATACTGCAAATTTCTATTTATCTTCTCATTATTATCTATGTTAGAAATCTATAAATTTGTTCCGTCGGGCATACTTTTTTATTTTTCGAGCGTCGAGCGCGAGCAAGGCTGTAAATCGCATCTTTCTTTCGTTGCGGAACATTTTCGAGCACCGTGCAAAAAAACTGACTTTTTTTTTTGGTGATCGTGTGCACGCACTTGTAACGCCACTATTCGAGTTGAACTCTGAACAGGTGCGCGTGCTAATTGTTACAGCCGTTTTCAAAGTGCTTAGCCCTTCACCTCCTCATCTCCTTTTCGCCCTTTCGTGTTGTGCACTGTGCATTTTTCATGAACCGCATCGTTTTCGTCTCTTCGCGCCGCGACTTTGTTAATTGCGTTCCCACAAATTCGGAATCCGCCGCCCGTGAAAAAGACTGCCACCGTTGCTTTCCTTCAAGGCAAGTTCAAGAACGCAACAGAAAACAAGGTACTGTTCATTTTATAAACTATTTAAACATTAACGCCTCACGCTATGCGTTGCTGCCATGTGTTCCTTTAATTCGACTTTTTTGTGGTATTTATTTATTTATTTAACGGATAATCTCGTTTTTAGATAACTTAAACAAAATAATAAGCAATACAACCAAAAAAATTCATCAATTTAACTATAAATAAAGTAATCTTAAATTTTAAAAGTAAATATAGTCCATCCGTTGGATCTTCCGTCCTACGTCACAAACTATCGCTTCAAAAAACGACGAAAGTTTTACAGTGCGTTCTTTTTCTAACGGATTTGGTTTACTTTGTCAGACTGAATGTTTTTGCGTCGTTTCTCGAAGCGATATTTTGTGACGTAGGACGGAAGATCCAATGGATGGACTAAACAAACAAATTCTATATTAATTAAATTATAAAATAACCTAATATAATAAATGAGTATTTTCAAACACAAACAATGCGAACTGAGTACAATACATTAATATAAAAAAAAATATGAAATTATTCTCGTATATACAAACAAAAATCAAATTATATAGTATACTGCTATAAATTAAAATAGGTTCAAAACCTAATATACATAAACTAAAGGTAATTTAATAATTAGGTATTATTGAAACACACAGATAAATTAATTCAATTCAAACTACATTTAAACCTTTTAAAGAAAGAATCAAATATGTTAAAATTTGGATTAGAATTCAAATTATTACAATATTTCATTATCCTTCTTAATGGGTTATTCGGTTCATAATTAGTTGAATGAAATAATAAACGAAACATGATATGACAACGAGTATATTAACACAATTAAAATTAAAAGATGAAAGCAATATACTGCTTTCAACGAAACCATTTATTATTTTAAAACCGACGCATATATCGAACATAACCCTTCAATAACGTAAGGTTTTTAGGCCTAACGTTATAAGCATATAGAAATGACTGAAGTCTCTAGAAATTATACCAAGTTTTAGAGACATCATTCTTAAGAACTTTCCTTGAACCATCTCAATTATATGACTACTACTGACATAAAAAGGATTCCAAATTTTTGAAACATATTCAAATTGCGATCTTACTAATGATACATATAACAGTTTGACTGTTTCAATGCTGAAATTAGATGAAAATCTGGAAATTGCTCCAAGTATTTTGAAGGCTCTATTCATCAGTATATTGATATGAGATGAAAAAGTCAATCGTGTGTCGAATAAAATACCTAAATCTTTAACTTGATCAACAAATCGTAGGATATCATTATATATCATAGATAAACCTTATAAATTTACAACGACTGAAAGAAATTACAAGATAATTTTTAATATTTAAATCAAGTTTATTGGAATTACACAAAGTAACAATATTGTTTAGATCACTTTGTAGTCTGTCATGGTCTTCTGCACTTTGTACTATAGAAAATAATTACAAATCATCTGCAAACATTAAAAATTTAGAATATTTAATACATTGCCTGATATAATTAATAAAAAGTAAGAAAAGCATTGGCTCACAGTGGAAACCTTGAGGTACGACAGATTAAATATTTATTGCTGTTGATATATAATTATCAACTTTTACAAACTGCCGAGGAGAAGACAAAAAAACTTTTAAACCACTTGAAAACTAATTCAATTTGTTACATTTGATCTATTGAACAGCGGATTTATGAAAGAATCTTTCCATAAATCGGGAAGTATGCCAGTAATAAATTAGTAACCGACTAAAAAAATTTAAATTGGCGAAGATAGCGTGAAAACGCACCTTTTCAGAAGTTACGGTGGTAAACCATCAGGTTGAGTAGTACAAGTATCCGGTAGTTTATTTAAACAATTAAAAATATCAGATGCATTAACAACAAGAGAATCAGTGCAGATAGAATCATTGCATACATTTATAAAGGAATGTACATCATCATTGCTGTATACAGTAGAAAAATATTTAGCAATTAAGTTTACACAATCAGTGCCATTACTGCAAGTATTATTTTCGTTAAACATATGCTTAGGAAGACCATGCAGGTTAGTGCATTCATTGAAATAATTCCAAAAATATTTAGGGTTGTAGCAAAGACATTCTTCAGTATGTTTAATATATTGCTCACAAAGTGAATGACTTAAGTTAACACAAAGAGATCTGAACATAAATATTTTGGTCCTTCCAACCGCATATTTAGATCTATTCGTCTTATCGTCATGTAGATGGTATAATTACCATTCCACTCACTTTCGCCGTCGCCGGCCCGAATAATTGTTCTGCATCTCTAAACGCGTGATCGGTTTTAATAAAAAAAATGGCGAACAGAAAGCAAGCGGTAGAAGAGTTCAGTTGTAAAAAGTGTAGTGTGGCAGTTAAAAATTACGTGATCTGTGTTGACTGTAATTATAAGTATCATGCAAACTGTATAGTGAAAATTTGTGGACTTTATGTTGATAATAAAAAAGATATCCATTGTTGTGGGAGCCTAACCTCAACAGTAGGTATCCAAGCAAGTACTACTTATAACAACAACACTGAAATAGCTGCAGAAACGAACAATTCGGCTGAAATAAAAGTCTTGAACACCGTGGTACAGCTATCACGGGGGAAGTTTAAGGTCTAAGGCTTTTTGAAGCCAAAGACTCCCGATCAAGACAAATTAAACAAACAAAAAAATCCTGGCCTGATGTCTGATTTGGTATCCCCCTGATTACCCGATTAGCTCTTAATTTAACACAGTCACTTAATAAAAAAAATTATAAAGTATTTGTTTTATTCCACTTATAAATTTGTTATTAAAGGAATCAGATGCAAAGATTTGTTATTTACCAACAAACAATTTATTTACAAATATACAAACACAAAATAATTAATAACAAATAGAAAATATTGTTTAAGATAATACAACAAAAAAACAATTGAACAAAATTAAGTGAAACAAAATATAAACAAAGTAATGGCACATAAAAATAACTTACAGATTTGCGGCAACTCGGTGATAACTCGATAATAATGGTTTGAGAATCGTTCTTCTACTACTTTCGAGTTATCAACCCTTGCCTTATATATGTTGCCTTAAAAGCGCACCCCCCCTTCGATTTCCAGGCCGAACTAATCATTTTTCGCCCGTCCGCTCTTGGAGACACTTCGAGGAACCCGAATAATAAATTGAGTAGTTTTTACAAATAAACCTTAATACAGGATTCAGGGGATGGATGCATGATTAAAATATATCACATACTTAAGATGCCGCAATATACACTTATATACAATATATATATATGCAGATATTAGTATATCGAATAAAAATAATATATGCGAAAAAAAAAAAATATAAAGCAACCAGTTTAAACTGCAAACAATAAGTGCTGAAATATTACCATGTTAATTTGTTATAATAGATTTTTCCCGTGGAAAAATCTAACCGTTAAAAACCTAATTTCCCATCATTGCAGCCAGCCAATAAAAAAATATCAATATATACATTTCTTAACTAATTATTGATGAGTGATTTATATCACATTAAAGGTCTTTCTCTCAGCTATTTAGTTGTGCCTTCAGTACATTGATTTGATTCGCGGTTTTTCTATAAACCGCGAAAAATGCTGGGGATTTCCCCAACCTCTTGTTGGGCGAACATTCCTTGTGCGT
The DNA here is from genome assembly GCA_963969525.1 of Ontholestes murinus. Lineage (NCBI taxonomy): Eukaryota > Metazoa > Arthropoda > Insecta > Coleoptera > Staphylinidae > Ontholestes > Ontholestes murinus. The sequence continues at coordinate 53,277,252 of OZ018391.1, forward strand.
CCTTGTTTAATTGTTGTGACGTCATCCACTTTTTGGAATATCCGCGCCAAATGTTGGTACGGCCTTTGGGGCCAGGTGTTCGGCTGCAAGTTTACGGATTGACCGTTTTAAGCCGCTTACCGTGTTTATTGTCTTAGGTAGCTGAGAGAAAGGTCTAGATGAGGATTATCTACAATTCTTTGAAAACTGGCTGGAATGATGGGCGTTCTTATTTATGGCCGATTGTAAATTATTATTCACGTGTACACGGATTATACTAGTTGCAAAAAAATAAATATTGAATTATGCTATAAAAATAATTCATTGTTATTTTCGTTTGAATAAAACGACGATAACACAGCATAAGGAGGAATTAATTACTGAGCTAAGTGATAAAATTAATATTTTGAAGGAAAATATCAGTCTCCTTAAAAATTCTGATTCGATCCATGGTATGACATCTATTAATGATATTAATAAATACGAAGAAATGAACAAGGACGCTAATATAAATAAAATGAAAAAGATGATAAAACAAAATAATGCAAATATCGACGAGGTTCAACAACCCAGCCATAAAGAAACGCATCCCAGAACTACAAAAACGACTGATTCGGAAATGAATAAACATATGTATTCCATAGAAAGAGATGCAAACAAAACACAGGAATCGTCAAAAACAATTAAAACTAAGAATTACCAAAGCAAATCAATAATTGGCAATAATTCAATGGAAGCCCTCATAAAAGGTGCGCCTCGTTATGGACATCTATATGTTTACCGATTACACGTAAATACCAAAAAAGACGATGTTCTCCAGTATTTGAAGAAAACTGCTCCTCACATTAATTTCAAATGCGACGAATGTGTTTTAAATAATAATAAAACTTCTACATCAATAAAAGTATGTTTTCCAATGCCTACGATCCCTCGATCTGGCCGGCAGGAGTTAGAGTAAGAAGATACAATTTTCCACGGAAAAATTTTCACCAACCTGTTGTAACAACCAAAATAGACTAGAACCTATTGATTTTAAAATTAACCAAACTAAAAATAGTGTTTTACATTTCAATACTCAATCCATAGCCAACAAGATTAACCATATAGATATACTGACTGATGAATACAGTCCCGATTTTCTAACATTTACTGAACATTGGCATTGTGACAATCAAATTAAATTTATAGCAATCCAAAATTATACACTTGTTTCTAGTTTTTGTCGGGAAAATATAAGAGGTGGAGGCTCCGCAATTTTTGTAAAAAACTCTTGATTACCAAAATGTAAAAATATCAAATATATCCAAAATCTCTCCCTTCAAAATTATTTTAAATGCTCTGCCATGAGTTGTAATAACAAATTTTGCGTTTTAACTATTTATAGACCGCCAAATGAATTATTAAGTGATTATAAAATTTTCTTTAAACAACTAGAGCTAGTTTTAAAGTATGCATTTAACAATTTCAAATATATTGTAGTAACTGGTGATTTAAATATCGCCAACTTAAATAAAACTAATAAAAATTATAAAACTCTACATGATATCCTAAGCTCTTTTCGATTGCAGTCCTTAGTAAAGGAACCGACGAGAATTGCCACTACTGCAAGAGGTACCAGTGCTACTGCCCTTGATCACATAATTACAAATATACAATGTGTCACAAATGTCAAAATCTAATCAACTTATGGAATGGTCACATAATATTTGCGAACCTATTAATTGTTCAACTAAACATCATCATCGCATTATAAATGAATTTAGGATGCATTTTGTTAGCGACAAAATTGATTTAACCGGTATAAGCGATATCGATACCGCATTCTTGAAATTTTATAACCATTTTGAATACTGTTTTCGTATATCGCATCCATTAAAAACAAAAATATTAAGTAATAAACATAATTTAGTTAAATTCAAATATAAACCCTCCGGGCATATTTTACAACTCTCAAATAAATTAGCCTAAACTGGCTAAGAAAACAAACATCTGACCCAGGAATTCAAATTAAATATAGGAATCTCTAAAAAAGTGTTAAATCGCAAACTAGTAACCGAACGTAAAGAATTCTATTCTAATATTATAAACAAATCCGACAATAAAACAAAAAAAATTGGCAGATTGTAAACAATAAATTAAACAAATCCAATAAATCTAAAAAAATAACAATAAAAACAAATAATGAAATTATAATAAACAATGAAGAAATAGCGAATTTATTCGGGGACTACTATTCAACTTATACAAAAAAATTATTAACCAAACATTTGCAAATACTAAAACTGAATTCACACTGCCACCGAATCATGGAACTTGTTCTTTATACCATTCACAGTGGCGGAAATAGTTGATATAATAAAATCAATAAATAATAAAAAATCAACCGGATTTGATGAAATTCCAACTAAATTATTAAAAAACTGCGCTACTGAAGTAAGCCCATATATAACTGAACTAATCAATTTGTCAATTCAAAATGGGAAATTCCCCAGCTTCTTAAAAATTTCTAAAACCATTCCTATTTATAAAAAAGGTGATCCAGAACTAATAGAAAATTACCGACCAATAGCAACCCTTAGTCTAATATTTTTCTTGGAACAGAATAATTTACTATCAAATTGCCAACATGGGTTTCGCAAGGAGAGGTCAACGGAAACTGCGACGACGAATCTTATTCAGTTCATTTATGACAAAATGGATAAGGGAGAGTCTATCGTTGGGGTTTTCTTTGACCTTTCTAAGGCCTTTGATACGTTGGATGCCTCCATTCTGTCAAAGAAAATGAACAATATGGGCATAAGGGGTATTATAAATGAATGGATAATCACTTTCATAAAAAACCGACGATTAATAGTCAAAATAGAGGATATATACTCGAAGGAATATGATGTCGACTTAGGCACACCTCAGGGAAGTGTTATTATTTCTCTTGTACATAAACGATCTACCTAATTTTATAACTGATAGTACTGTTTTTATGTATGCAGATGATACAACTATTTTTTGTCATTCTAAAAATAAGGTCGAACTATTAAGCAATACAAATAGAGCTATTTCTGAATTCCAACAATGGTGCGAAAAAAACAGATTAATTGTAAACCTAAACAAAACGGTTTGCTTAGAATTCGCTGGACCGTATAGAAGTAACATTTTAGAAAACAATATTTCCTTTAATAATTCCATATTAGAAATTGATAACACCACCAAATTTTTAGGTTCACATCTAGATAGAAATGTTGATTGGGACAAACAAATTTCTGAATTGTGTTCTAAAATAAATAAAGCTTATTTTGCAATACTTACCCTAAAAAATACACTAAATAAAAATTGCCTATTAAATATATATTATGCGTATGTATATCCTAACTTAGCATACAATATTATAACATGGGGTAAAAGTAGACATTTTACAAGAGTTTTCCTCATTCAGAAGCGCATAATCAGACTAATTTTTGACATGAAGTCAAGGGACCCATGCAAAGAAATGTTTAGAACAAATAAAATGAACAATATGAACTCAAATAAAATACTAACTTTATGTAGCATTTATATATTAAAATTATTAGTTTACATTCACTCTCATAAATCCGATTTCAAAACGCACTCTGAATTACACTCATACCCAATAAGACATAACACTAACTTCTATATCCCAAAGTACACTCACTCTTATCATGAAAAATCACCAGTTCATTCGGGCTTAATAAATTATAACTTGCTACCCGATTCAATTAAGAATCTTTCTATCACTAAATTTAGTATTAAACTCAAAGAAATTTTAACTAATGAAAGTTTCTATACAATTTCTGATTACCAAAAGTATTTTCAAAAGTAATTTGATTGTCACATGATTAAATCAATGTGTATATTTAAGTATTAGTTTAATCTTATTATTGTACTTTATTATTGTAGTTATAATGTTTTTATTATTAGAAATGTTATATTTTGATATACCCAATCCATTTAACTAAATGGCTTAATTTGAAAATAAAGTGATTTGATTTGATTAATTCACTCAGCGCCAAAAAATACGAGGAATTTTGCTGCCGTTTTCATCTAAGCTTCGCCATAGATAACACGGCGAAAAATCCATTTTAATCACTGTTAAATATTAAACATTGATGATTAATGTTTTGCAATTTAGACTGTTTCCAGTACACCTCGGGATATTCCTGGATTCGTAATGTTTATTTTTAAATATTTCTATATTTTCTAGTTTACTCTTTAATTTTTGATTAACTTAATTAACTTAATAAATAAATAATCACAGTAGTTAAAACAACACGTATATTCAAAAAAATATAAGTACAAAATACACGCTGATGGTGGCGCATTCGGTTGCGGCCCCGAACTTACGTGCAGCAACGTTGGTTCGGGTCAGTAGTTGGATGGGTGACCGGTATCATTCACCATTGGGTGCTTTAGAGTGACGGGGGCAATCTTTTAAAGTTATTTACACGCACACAAATAACACGGCGGAGGACCACGGGGTCGATAGCCAAACACTACTATTACTACTATAAGTACAAAATATAATAAATACTATTGACAAAATAAAATAAGATACTGGTAAATAAATAAAAATGTACTCTTTGTTGACGGTCTTCCGTCGTCTTGGCAGGAAACAACACGGTGTTCGGACGGGTTCACTACCTTCTCTCAATAGATGGCTCTTTAAATGCAAAGAAAACGGGAAAATTAATTATTTATAAAATAAGTTTACGGTCGGTCCTCTCGGTTAATATTCTCAAATTTGAATATTACTGGTCAGGTTACCACTCTGAATATTACGGTTAACGATAAAGTTTATAGGTTTACGGTCAGTCCAGACATAATCGAGTAGTTGCTATAGGAGAAGCTAATTGGTTAAGGGCAGAACAATAGATTTGTTAGGTCGCAGTTCACGAGAGATTAACACACCTCACAATAAGCCCGTTTAACCTATAACCAATAACCTACATAGGAGAAGCTGCCTCACAGAGATATTGTTTACCCAATAAAGAGATCTTACTATTCACGGTAACAATCAACTAGGTCAGTTAAATTACACTAAAGGCACTTGGTTTACCGGCCAATCAAAACATTATAGTTATCCCGTAAGAGATAGTCGCTCTAGGAGAAGCTGTCCCGTGCTGAGATAGTCGCTTCTCCGAGTAGTAGATGTTATCAATTGCGGTCTGATTTCTGGACGTCCAGGTTATATATGGCCCAATAATTCCCCTCGAAAAACTGTTGTATTTTCCGGAGTGGGCAAATGTTGCATTGACGGTACACGCGATGAACCCAACTACTCGCTTACTGAATTTGCGTTGGCATCGACAAGCTCGTCTGCGAAAATAAAACCTTGTCCGCGCTGTCTTTCCTCGCTCCGTCTCTTTTAAATTTTAAGGTTAATGCGAATCAATATGCAGTGTGAGCACCATTTAAAACTTTAAAATTATAACCCAATTGGCACCCGTGGCATATTTAATCGTTACAATACAGGGTGTTTCAAATATAACCAAACCTTAATATACAGGGTGATTTAAAAAAATCACCTGCAATTTTTGCAGCCATATAGGTTGCCTTCGCTATTAATACACATGGTTTTTCCTATATCATTATACAGGATTATTCAAGTGACTGGTAAATAATGATGTGACTGCCCCTAGCTCTGAAGTTGCAGTATTTAAAGACATTCCTGCAAGGTGAGGCTCTGTCCACTGCCAAGCTCGGTACAACAATCCGCGCCGAATGGCCACTATGTACCTGGTAAAAGTCACTAATTTTCCGCCCTTGAGAGCTATCGCCACTTCTTAGCTTTGAAATTGCCTATATGTACAACAAATATCCATCAGCTTTGCTAAATTTGGACGCTTTCACTCGCACCGCTTTCGAACAGCGCTACTTCCCAATTATCCAGAGCTAGTCGCCTTCGTCACTCATCGACTTAAAGTCACTGAATTGCAGGAGGTTTTTTCTCGTCCTATTTAGCTGACTTCAGCACTTCGTTTTCAACGTTTTAGCCTTCCACTGCACCGACCACAGCCGCTCTTCTGACAGCTTCCATGTGTGCCAGGCCTCGCATCACACATTGCATAATATAGCCGACCCTAGTCTCTCCAGACGATTAACTGCACATCCGTTTGTCTCCATTGGTTGCAGTCGACAATATGCACTTTACAATACGAGAGCCAGAGAGAAGCCCTCTGTCAGCTATTCGCCCTCAGAAGCCACTATCCACTTCCAGGTGGCGTCTCTCCCGTTCGAAGCCCTCGGGGTCACTATACCATAATATCTCCGCGCAAAGCCCGTCCGTCGACCCGAGGTGTACTGCTCGTGACGGCACAAGTTTCATGACCACCGAGTGTGCTAAACGCCTTCATCCGTGTTTTCAACCTGCATACCTGCTGCTTAGCGGTCTGGGGAGTGTTGCCTTATCGTCGGTTCAACACATCGTTACCACCTTGATCATACGCGTTGGCGATTCTCTCGCTAATCGGAGACTCGTGGGTGGTGAAGCCTGTTACCCGCCGAGGAGTGGCCGCACCTCTATCATATGGTGCTTGCAGATTTAGAATTTCATCGACCTAACTATATCGACGTTTTATTAAAGCTAATGTATACTCCTTATTACCTCGTTTGGATTATATCGGCCCCAGACGTCGATCCCTTCGAGCTGTAAAGACTACATGCAGTTTTACCTGGACAGTCGTCACATGGAACATATAAAGACGTCGGGCTCTTTATCGATTTTTCCCTACTATATTCCTCACCACCCATTTCATCGTCTTGATGGTCTTCCGACCAATATTCGCGTCGTCTTTAATGCTTCCTGCCGCGCCACTAAATTCGTTTACACCGTCGAAATCCGTCAGATATACCGTCAGATTATGATCAAGTAAACCATTAGACCTACCACGAATTCTGGGTCATTACTGTCACTTACGGCTTATCCGTAGCTTTGGAACTCGTCCTCCCTACCCTCCGGCAGCTGGCAACCGATGAACGCGCTCGAAACACGATCGCCGCGCCAGTGCTCGAATCGGATGTTTACGTCAATCGCCTCCTAACCGGCTGTGATACCGAAGCCAAAGCAATCACCTTACGTGAGGAGCTTATAACACTTCTCAAAACAGGTGGGTTTGAACTGTGTAAATGGCTGGCCAACTCACCCGCAATTTTAAAGATCATTCCGTACTGTCCCTGTGCGAAGCGGTCGATGCTTTAACAGACTTCTTGCATCTTCGACCGCCCTGCATGGCTAAGTCCATTGATGTTTCGTGTAATGTCTTCATCCAGCGAGTTGAAGCTATATTGGAATGATGACTGGAAGAGGTCTCTCGAATCTGGTATCAGTTCTAGTAAAGACTTCCTATGTTTGAAGCTATCTCTATTCCTCACCATCTTTACGCATGGAGATTTTCTGCCGAAATCTTGTTGGAGTATGTGATGCTTCAGAGTTTAGATTTGCCGCCGTCATTTACTTGCGGGTATCTCATCAATACGGTGCACATCTCTCACTTCGCTTCCAATTCTCGCGTCGCCCCGTTGAGATAGTCAATCTTCCTCACCAAGAGTCGTGCTCAACTAATGCGTTCTCTTCGCGACCAACTCTCCAACAATTGTAAATGTTGAAATATCCTCATAAAATCCATGTTGCTTCTTCTGTTTTTGCTAACCAAAACATTTCTAAACTCGTTTTAATTAAGAGAAAACATCACATATATGGAAAAGGAATAAATTGAACATAGGTAAGGTTATTTTAAAAAGTAGCAATATTATTAAAAACTAAACGATGAATGTTCTTTAACCTGCACTAAATTCAATTGAGACTTCATGGGCTACCGAAATACGACTTTACTTATAATAAAAATTTAGAACTAGAAATTCAAACTTTTATCACCACCACCGACACACATTCATTCTGCAATAATAGTGAAAATCTCTAGATAAGAATATTTTTGATGTTTACATGGAAATTTATCAAAAACATAGTTTATAAAACACCACCGGAAACTATTAGAAAGTTAGAACAAAAAAATCAAAATCCTATTCGGCAAATTACGCCCAAAATGTTAGACAATATTCAAAATTCCATTCCAGTATTTTTTGTCACTTTATACATTTACTCTTATATTAATTATTGTTTTTTGTCATTTATTTTATTGCTTGTTTGAAATAGAATAGTCAAATAAAGGTGTTGCTTGATATTTGTGGTTATGGTTATTGTAATGTTTGAATATTTTCCCGTCTATATTTTTGTGTATGTTAACGTACATGTGCAGAGGTGCAACTGTAACAGTAATAAAATTGACATTATTCGTGGATACATGTGCTTTATTAAAATTAATATAAAACCCCCATCCCTCCTAACAAGAAACTCTGCATTGGCAACGAGGATTAGTACGAAGTTCGTGGATGAAATCGCGATAAAAACAAGCCCGATTGGACAGTGTGTTTGCTATTTTTCCGATTAAAAATTTAAAAATGGGAATCCAAGTGGAATTCGACCCAAAACTCCACGACTGGAAAATATTTAAAGGTCGTATCAATCCGTTTTTTTTATCGCTAACGATATTAAAGTAAACGACGCGACGTCAAGATAGCGATTTTACTAAAATACCCTCAATATGCGTACAAACTTTTAGAAAATCTCGCAATGCCGGAAACATCCGAAAATTTATTAGTGAATGAAAAAACTAAATATTGGATGGGTTTTATGCGCATAAGAAAAAAAATATTCTGTGGGAAAGTCAAATGAAGAAACAGTGATGGAATGGTGCGTCAGATTAAAAACATTAACCAACGATTGCAAATTCGGGAATTATCTCGAAACAGTCCTTCGAGATAAATTTATTATCGGGATGAAGAGCGATAAAGTGAGAGATAAATTATTCCTGGAAGATGAATGATCGCGCGAGTACATCGCTCTGGAAGAATCAATCACATCGCCTCAAAGTGCCGATACCAGGAGTATATGCGCAATGTATATAAACAAAAAGGTCATTTGAGTAATGTTTATAGAAACAAAAATATTAATTTCATTGAAGATGAAGAGAAAATTTACTCACTATTTACATTAAGAGCTAAAAATGGTAACCCAATTTTAGTTAATGTTTTAATAAACAATTACGCTTGACAAATGGAGCTTGATTCGGATACTGCAGCATGTGTAGTTTCAAAACATTTTTGGAATAAATATTCGAAAGGCATCTGAAAATTTAACTTATAATCACTGCATATTATTAGATATTTACGTCATTAAAGGCGGTGGACCTTCGTTGTTAGGCCGCGACTTTTTAGAGAAATTCAATTTAGGATTTAAGGAAATCAATTTTAATAAAGAAAGTGATAATATAATAGATCAGTTCATTTAAATTAAAAATTAAATTAAAAGAAAATGCAAATCCTAAATTTTACAAACCAAGGGCATTACCGTTTGACATATAAGGTAAAGTTGAAGCAGAACTTAATAGATTTAAAAAAAGAAGGATTTATATCACCCGTTAAGTATGCGAAATGGGGTACTTCTATCGTACCCATTATAAAAAGATTCAACACAATTCGTATATGCGGAGACTACAAAGTCACGTTAAAACCTCACGTTCAAATTGAGCGGTATCCTCTACCTAGAATAGATGATTTGTTTTCAAAATTGCAAGGGGATCAGCAATTCTTAAAAATTAACTTATATAGCGCTTATCAACAAGTTCTGCTGGATGACAATTTCCGCAAGTTAACAGCAATCTCAACACATAGACATTTGTCTACAACAGACTACCTTTCGGTATTAATTGCGCCCCAGCTCAATTCCAGCATATCATGGACTTGCCATTCGGTCATTTAGAGGGAGTGTGTATTCTTAGACGATATCTTTACAGCATCAAGCTAAAATGAACACATTAGCAGATCATATCACGTTTTGAATATTTTGAAAGAGCAGGGTTTACCTATTCGAATAAATAAATGTTCCAGTCGCGCCAGAACACTCGTGCTGGATGCATCAAAATTGAGTTGCTCTCGAAATTTTGTGAATCTAGTGCGGTTAATAGTACTAAGGTCTTATAGTGACTTACTAGTGAAACTTCTGATATGTCAGGGGGTGCTTTTGGCGAAGGGGAATCTTCAGAATCCTCCCTGAACCTTAATAAACAGAAAACAATAGAGTTAAGTGATATGGATGCACGCATGAAGACGAGCGAGACGAGTGGAAATACACGCGACGAGCAAAAGACATCGGAGCATGGTAAGGAAGTAAAAAATATTAATTTCGAGAACCGGTATAAAAACACAGATTGCGGTCCGTTCACAATATATATTGAACATTTAAACACAAGTAGTGAAAATATTAGTAAATTACACCCAATGAAAGTAGGAAAGGTCTTACATAAAGAACTCAATATCAAAAATAAAATTAGCGTAATTAAGTCTATAGATAGACAAAAAATAAAAATTGAACTCATTAATTGTAATGTAGCCAACAATTTAATTTATAATAAAATATTAGCGCAACATAACTTAGCAGCTAAGATACCCAGACATTTAGTCGAACGAATGGGAGTAGTAAAGGGCATTGATACCTCCTTGACTGAGGAAGATATCAAAAATGATATAATTTATGAAAAACCTGTTCAGTAGTCTGGCATTGATCTCCCGGCGAATGTTAAAATATATAGTTGTAACTTCCAAGTTAGTCCTTATTTACAACCGGTGCTGTAGTGTCACAAATGCCTGCGCTACGGACATACGTTAAAAAAAACTGTAGAGGCGAACAGCGTTGTAAAAGATGTGGAGAAAAACATACGCATGATTGTCAGTCAATAACCGAATTCTATGTACATTGCAAAAACTCAAATCATTCATCAATGAATAGAAACAGACCTGATTATCACAAACACAGGCTGATAAAACAAAAAATGACTCAAACAAACCTTTCATTTAAAGAAGCGGAAGCTTGAATGTTGAATATTCTAATATTGCAACAAGTAAAAAGTTATTCACCTTCACTAATCAGTCCCCGCCCCAACCCAAACTCAATTGTTATAAAGAGATGCAAACCATCCTCACCAATATCCCCATTCACTACCAAATATAAGTAATAAATCTTCACAAGGATAGTCGGTGCTATCCAACCCATATAGAATACCTCGATTTATTATCAATTTACAATCTTCCAACAATTGAGATTACAGAAACTGATTGAGATAATATTATCAGACAACTTCACAATTAAAATTTAAAAATACAAATATAAATATAAACAAATATAAATCAATTGTTATAAATGAGGGGGTTTCGACCCGGTTAAATATGCACGCAGAACATGTATCGGTATTGGATCGAGTTATCTTAACACTGGCATTAGCACAAAATTCCTCATGGCGACGACACGAAGACACCATTAGATCTGATCACTTCCCTATTATCACTACATTACATCGAAAAATAATGGATAACAATTCTGATGGTCCGGTGCAAATTAAACTGTGGATTAAATGGAAATTCAAATCAAATAATAAAGTACAAAAACAATTTTATGAGAATTGTTGACAACTGGGATAATAACCAAACAAATAATAATAATGATAACCCTAAAAAGCCTTGGTGGTGGGACCAAGAGTGCAGTGTCCTTAATGCAAAGTACTCTGCAGCTCTCAAAACGTATACAACAAATCCAAAAATTGAAGATTTTATACAGATTTTAATAAGGTTGCCGCCTGCAGAAAAAAATGTTTAGGCAAAAGAAAAAATTATGGGAATATTTTTGCAAAAATGTCAAATTAAGTACGCCGGAACATAACATCTGGAAAAAAAAAATGGAAAAATAAATGGAAAGCAGACGCATTCCAACAATATTACTGATCCTGTCATAAGCGAAGCATTTCATAACAACCTCACCCCAAATTACGTCTCAATGCCAATTTACAATCATCCGAACACTACTAGAAATAGGGATTTTTTTCATCCGTTACACTCACGGAATTGGAGTTTTACCTACAAAATTGTAACAACACAGCTCCGGGACCTGATGCAATTACATATTTATTACTATCCAACCTACCTGACACAGGAAAAAGACTATTGCTGGATATTTGCAACCGATGGTGGATAAACGGAGAAATTGTGGACTCCATAAAAGAAATTTCCATACTTCTAATAAAAAAACCGAATAAACCAATAAATGAGATTGGCTCATGTGGTTCATTGCTTTAATTCCCGTTATTACAAAGATATTGGAAAAATTAATAAAACATAGACTAATGAAATTTATTGCCAAATTATATCTACAGAGAATTGGCCAGTATGGATTCAGATCGCTACCTACATGCGTATGTATATAAGCTATTGATAATGAGTACATAGTACTCGAAATGTACATCCAGCAAAATAAAATTAAATTGTGAAGAAAGTGGGAAGGCATTGGGGTCTACGTGCGGCGGAACTATCTGCCCTCCCATCGATTTAAACCAGAACCAGAACCATCCGGAAATTAGTACTCGTTTAGGGAATATATAAAACTCCTTATATATATTAACAAATATTAACATTTTGCTTATAAAAAATATACCTTAAACTACTTCTAAACAAAGTCACCCTCCAAATTTAAGCATTTGTAGTTAGTGTATTCTGATACGTCAACGCAGCTTCTTTCAGTTCCTTATCTCTTTCAAATTACTTTCCTGTCATAAACTCCCTTAGTTTTGTAAACAGATGGTCATTTGAAGGAGAGAAGTCTGGACTATAACGTGAATGTTTAAAAGTGTTCTATTTTAATAGTTGCACATTTTTTGCGTCAACCGCAAGTACACTACACCGGTCCCAGTCTTTCCAGGTTAATATTACCGTTTTAATTTTATTGTTTTTGTTTGGTGAATTAATTTTAGGTCTAGTGGCCTGATGTAAAAATTCATCATTGTTTGAGATATATTTTATTGTGATATATTAATTTTAACTTTAGGTGAATAATTCTCGTAGATATAATTACTTTTAATTGCGTATTTATTTATAGACTAACAACAAATTTTGGTGTTATTAGAGTTGAGGCCACGACACTAATAATTTACTACCTTATTTGTGATTATCTTAATCAATTGGAGATATTGATTTCCTACAGAATGATTTATTCTATTAAATCTGAACGAGTCCAAGGTATGTAATTACAAACACAAGTGTGGTGCAGGTGAATTCAATTGATTTTTACAAAGTATGCTTCTACAACAACTACGACTACAAATACAAATCTATTTATGCATTTTATAACTAAAAGTATATATTTAATAATAATTATTAAATTATTAATGAGAGACATGTTAACAACTATTATTCTATTAACAATAGTTAAAATTGAAAAAAGTATTACTATGTTTAATCACACATGCTAAAAATATATTTCACAGCTACATGCTAATCGCTGTAATAGTAATTTTAAATACTTCACAAATTTTCGATAAAGTTATTTCAGGAATATGAAAAATGAACAAAATAACGAGTAGCCCAGTGGGTGTGCGCGAACAACAGAATGTTGAGCGTCGCGACGCTCTCGGCGCTAGTTCGCGGGAAACTGCAGTACAGATAAGGACGAATCTCACGCACGGGAGGTGCTGTAGTAGATTTTTCGCGAGTGTTTAAATTCTGAATAATTTGTTTTCCACATTTGTTCCCCAGCAAGTTTTTGTTAGAAAAAGGACGGATTGAATTAAGGTAATTGTTTTTTGTTTTAATTATGTAAATTTTAATGTGTAACGCATAGTAATTAATATAAGCAGGTCATATTTAATCATGTTTAAACTAAAATCTTAACTTAATGTATAGATTAATGATGTACAAATTTAAGCAATAATATAAATGTAAAATATAAAAATCATTAAATATTTTTGTTTATATTGGGGTATAAAAAATATAAAAATATAATCAAGTTTAAACTTAAAATACTTAGTTTTAGATAAATTTTAAGAACAAATATAAAATTATAACTGCAATATTATTCGTGGTGTAACACCATAACAAGTAAACTATTTGAATATGCAAATAGAATTAAGAATCAGGAATAAATATATAAACTAAAATAAAAATATTATATACTTGAGCCAACATATTAAATAATATTTCTGTTAATGATTAATAAAATATTAAATAATTTATTGTAATTAAGCCAACTTGTCTGTAATGAGCTTTGAAAATTAATAACTTAAAAAATATTTTTCAAATATATATTTTAATAATATGACACTATGTTATAATAGCATTTAGTATAATATCTAAAATATTAACTACATTATATATAATAGTAAATTATGTTAAGCATTAAACTATAATAGAATTTCTAGCTATTAATATGGAAATTATTTGATCATTTATCTTTGCACATCTGTATTATAAAATATCATCCATTACATAAAGATGTACATGTAAAAATCAAGGCATGTTAAGTTAATGTATTAAGTCAGTGAAATATGCGAGGCATTTTTAAAAGATTTTTTATTATTAAAAACAATATATATTACGCCATGCTAAAAATGATAAATTAACCTTGAGAAGTTATAAAACAAAAATTAATAATACTCTTTATTCAAACTTTAAAACTTACATATATTTTTTATTTACATATATTTGTCATCTTAAAAGTTAAAATAATAAATAAAAAGACAAATTAATTAATAAATAATAAAATAATGCTGTATTTATTTAATGACTTTTTAAACAATTAATAAGTCAAATAAATAAATCTCTTACAATTTTTATAAACATCATCGTAATTTAGTAATTATCTCAGTTAATAAAAACTATAAAGCCTCGTGTTTTACTATTTAAATATTCCAAACTTATGTCAATTGAATTTTAATATCATTCAATTGAATATTTAAATAGTAAGTAAAATACAACCCAAATAATCGTTCACTTGACATAATATTATGCAATTTTAATTGTTAAACCTAATAGATTTCCGCTGGTAGGTGAAGTAGTGCATTATCATGTTTTGTCCGCTTTGCTTCTAATTAATCATGACATTAAACCATCTAACTTTCCTTTAAATGCGTGTAGCAAAAGATACGATTTTAGCAATCCCACTATGCACAATAAACATACACAATAATTTACTTAAAACTATTTGCTTATTGAATGAGTCATGTTTAGGTGATGGAAAAGTAGTCGAATATTAGAATTTATAATTGCCTAGAATGAACTTAAGTTCGTAAACTAATCTACCACAAGTTAAATCGATTTCCACCTTGGTTTGACAGTGAGTTGATAAGAAATATTAGGTTTAAATTATATTATCACTGAAAATAGAAATTGACTTTATCTCAGTACTATTGCATACAATTTCAAAAATTGTGCGCTTTAATAAAAACCCAAATTTCTAGGACACATACCGCGTATATGTACCAGCCGATTTTCCGCTTCTTGGGAGTCGTCGCGTTTATTGAGATTCTCGGTAGGTTTTTTCGTGAAATGGTCTAATACTGCGATGGTGGTCGTGTGACCGAAATTTATCAGGTGTCCCGTGGATTTAGAATGTACGACCAGAGATAAGATAGATACATCATTTTCGTTCACCTTGCCGTAGGTTCATGAGTCTGTTGGTTTGTCTAATATAAACTTTATTACATTCGGCCTGTGATTTTGTATACTCCTTGATTTTCAAGGGGGATAATGTCGTTTGGGGCATTAATTCATTGTCCGATTTTACGCCAAGTGGTAAACATTGTTTTGATATTTTAGAGATTTTGTCTATTGTACCTCGCATGAACGGAAAAAATGTTATATTTAAAAATTCTTGTGGCGTGTCGGTATTTTTGGGGTTGGATTTTTGAAATAATTTTACTGTATCTGAAGAGAAACCGTTTTGGACAAGAGCTGCTTTGTGGGTGGCCCGTTCGGTGCTAAGAGAATTTTTGCCACAGAACGGAGATAGGCAGGGTAAGGGTGAGAAGCTGCATTTATATATCTGTTTGTATGAGTTGCTTTTTCATATACGGTGAGTCTGAGAGTGTCGTCGGAGTTTTTATTGATAAGTATGTCCAGGAAATGCAATCGGTTCTCTGTTTTCTTCTAGTTTCATTATGAATTTAATTTTGACATGGATATTGTTTAAGTATTCTAGGAAATTATTGAGCTTGTCTTTAGCTTTGAGCCAAATGACGAAGAGATGGAATATAAGGGGCTGTAACTAGTACCTACATAAACAGATTGACGATCACATGTGAGAGTGAGGATCCCATTTATGCACATTCAATTCGTTTATAGCGCTTTCCATTGAACATGAAGTAGGTGTTTGTGAGGCAGTATTTAATACGTTGAGGTAGGCTATTGGTATTTGGTTTTTGAAAGTTCAATTGTTTCGTTGATAGGAACTTAGGCGAAAAGGGATTTAACGTCAAAACTAATCAGAATTTCTGTCATATATAGTATTATCGGTTTTATGAGATCTAGGAAGTGTGAAGAGGTTTTGACATAGAATTTTTCTTCTTCAACTATCAGTAGGAGTTGTCCAGCTAATAATTTAGCTAATTTCTGTGCGTATATTTTGGGTAGATCGTATAGCTTGGGGCATTTAGAGGA
Source organism: Ontholestes murinus (assembly GCA_963969525.1). NCBI lineage: Eukaryota > Metazoa > Arthropoda > Insecta > Coleoptera > Staphylinidae > Ontholestes > Ontholestes murinus. The sequence goes on from OZ018391.1 coordinate 53,293,776, forward strand.
CTTCTACTGTAGAATTGAAGATTGTTTGGTTTCTCTGTTGAGAGGCAACAACATGATTTTAGTTTTGGTAGTTTTTTCCCAAGTACGTTGTTGGATCAGAACCGATCAATTTATAGCTGGTGTCGGCCAACAAGTTGTTCATTTTTTTTTTGCTTTCTGTCTTGTTTAGGATTACTGTGTCGTTCCCTTTATCCGCCGCTAGAATGATTATGTTTTTGTTTTGTTTTACGTTTTTCAAATTCATTTTGTTATAGGTTGGGTTTCGATGGTCGTGGAGATCTAAGTAAGCATATGGACCACTTCTTTTGGCCACTTAATTTCGGGAATGGCACAGTCGGTTTTGTGGAGACTGGATTAGATATTGCATATAATAACTTCTACAGGAATCGTACGGGGAGCAACAGCAAAATTATTGCCTTTTGATAAGACATCGATGGAGGCTTTGTCTAGAGGTTGATCGGAAAGGTCGACAGTGCTTTCCATTCGGAGTTGAAATAGTTGGTCACAAAATGTCCAAAATGTGCGGTTAATTTTGATTGAGAGTAGAAGGCTTGTAGGATTAGGATAGAAGATATCGGGTTCTGTTAAATGCTTCTCGTAGATCATAGCTCGGCTCGGTCTGTGTACGAAGGATCGTGTTTGCTTCAAGTGGGTATGATACCATAACTTTTTCTGAAAATGTAAGTAACACACAGTTTAGCACGTTTACTGTTTAGGTGTTCCTAATCTGATGCAGGGTGCTCTCTCCGTAGAGGCTGATCATGTTGCAGTTCGGTTCTTCCCAGAATCATTAATGTTATAATGTCTTATGTTTATAGATAAACTTTTCTCTACAATTTTCTGTTTAGTGTTAGCCTATGCAGATAATATAAAATGTACAATTTTATTAATAGTTAAATAGGTACAATGACGATATTTTCATTCGAAACAATTCGAATTTATTTGCAATTTGGTGTGATGCAAATAAAGTATTTTGGAATGATAATATTGATTAATAATTAGAAAATCATGAAAACATTTGGTAAATCTACAACAATGAGTCTTACTAAGACTACAAAACCAGTCACTTATTGAAGCAAAATAAAAGAAGCAATAGCAATTAAATAATTGAAATTATTTAATTCCTATTACTATTTTATTTTTAATTATATCAACTTAAATTTAAAAAAAATCAAGATTTTAAACAAGTATGAAAAAACTGACCGATACAATTTAATTAAGCATACATTAATTGTTTGTCATTAAAACACAGGCACCCGATCGTAGAGTTGTAAAATCAAGATATATGAATTTTTTTTTCAGCGTCATTAGTATAATGCCTTGAAGATATCAAAAGGATAACCCTATTTTTCTTTGGTAAATGTGACACTAATGTACAGTCACATGTAAAAGTTGTTTTCGTTGTCTAGAGGCAAAAAATCATATCGGATTTTTTTGAGGGTGCCTACTTATTTTAGGCATCTTGTTTTTAATTTAGTAATAAGTTCGATAGAACTAAACGAGTTATCCTCGTATAATTTCTGTTACTATTTCCATTGACCATAAATCAACAAATCTAGTAAAGGTACATTCAACTTTTTAGTGTTACTGACTTGCCTGGCAATATCTTTACATGTGTAAACGAAGTAAATGAAAGAATTTATTACCATATACTTGCATATTCATGCACATTGCACATTGCACATCTACCGCGGCCAATTTATCTCTTGCAGCAATTATTTTGTTTCGGGTAACAGCCTTATCAAACCTAACTGTCCTCAAAAAAATAAAAAACAAAGGTTTCACTCACAGAACTGTTCTAAAATTAGTCTTCCAGTTCTATCTGTGAAAAACACGAAAGCTATGTTTTCTAGTCTAGATTTTAAAACGGTTGCTACTTAAGTAAACCTAATAAAGGCCTTTAATTCTTTAATACTCAAATGGTCAGTATAGGAGACGCGCTTGCTTTTATATTTGTAGTTTATACTAAACAGCTCAGTAATTTTAGAATCTGTGTATTTATTAATGATCTCCAATATGTCATCCGTAAACAACAATCTCCAAGCGTCATATGCTGTAGAATGATCTGAATTCTAAGTTAAGCTTGTGATTTAAAACATTTTTTTGTGGGTTTTCAACTCACGTAACCACAAACGATTTTTGCCGTAAAAATGGTTGTACTTTCTGTTTATTTATCCTTATGTGATGAAAAATAACTGGATTTCTTATTACTTTCTTCGTCACTATCAGAAGTGTCTATAGATAGATAGATGTTAATGGGTGGCACCAGCGCCTATTCCACCGCGACCTTTTCAAATCTATTGTGGATCCCTGTTTATCTCATATGATTAGTTCTAGCTTTTCCTCTTTGATTAGTCCTATTAGACCTGCCAGAGGGGCTTGGGTATAGGTCTCCGCGCTTGGGTTTGTGGCGCCCAGCTTTTGATATCTAATCCTTGATAGACCCTCGCAGTGGCATAGGATGTGGAACGAGTCTTCTTCTTCCTCTAGGCAGAATCTGCATGGTGCTTCTTCCACCAGGCCTATTTTGTTCATATGTTTGTTGAGCTTGCAGTGTCCTGTTATCAGGCCTACTTTTGTTTTCACCATTTTTCTGTCTTGGTTCAGAAGTTCGGTCGTGAATTTTGGCGATTGTTTCTTAAGGAATTGTTTCGCCTGTCTGTCCTGGTGAGTTCGTCCACCAGGTATGGGCCTGTGTCTCTACCCATTTTTTATAGATCGTTTGACTGCGGTTTTGTAGATTCCGCAGGAGAGGAGAGGAGAGGGCCAATTACTGCTTTTGACGAGCCTTGTTTGGCCAGTTCGTCTGCTTTGTCATTCCCCGGATGTCCTCCATGTCCTGGGACCCATGTGATTGTTACTTTTTTGTGACAGCCAAGTTCATTAAGAGCGCGTTTACAGTCCCACACTAGCTTAGATTCGACCTGTGTGGAGCTTAGTGCTCTTAGCAGCGCCTGACTGTCGGAGAATATAGCAATTGACCTACTTTTGGTGTCTTGTCTTGCTATTTCTCTCGTGCAGTGGTGAAGAGATATCGCCTCTGCTTGGAACACCGTGGTGTCCTTGGTGAGACTGACAGAAATCTTTGTCTCGGATTTGTGCCATATATACCTGCTCCTACCCCTCTGTCGGTCTTTGAACCGTCCGTAAACCAGTATGATTCTGCTTTGGTAGGTTAGCCTTTGACCCAGTCTTCTCTTTGCGGGATTATTACCTTGTATTTCTTTTCGAAATTGTATTTTTCACCATGGTATCACTTGGCATCGCTGTGATCGCGTTAGCCTTCAGCTCGTCTTCTAGCCATTGGTGTGTTTTTCCATGTGATCTGATTATGGGCGCCTGTCCTTGCATCAGTCTATATGATACGGACTTGGCTTCTCCTTGAATGAAGATGTGTAGTGGTGGTATGTTCAAGATGGCTTCTAGGGCTGCTGTTGGGGTGGTGCTTAGGGCTTCTGTTACACTGAGACATGCTAGTCTTTGTGTACTGCTCAGGAGTCCTATCGCCCCCTTTTGCTTTGTCCTAGTCCACCACACCACTGCTCCATAGGCTATCATGTGTCTTATTACCCTGGTGTAACGTCATAGAGTCATTTTCGGGTTTAGTCCCCAATTTTTCCCGCACATTCTGTGGCACCTGCCCAATGATATTGTTGCTTTTTTGGTGGCTTTTGTGATGTGTGTTCTCCACGTCATTTTGGCGTCAAAGGTTACTTCCAGGGACTTTGCCTCCCCTACGAAGGGGATTCCGTACCCCCGAGCTTTAGTGGCTTTAGCCCTTGCAATGCTCGTTGTGAATATGACAATTTGTGTTTTTAGTGAATTGATTGTAAGTCGCTCCTGTTTGCACCAATTGTCTACTATGTTTAAGCCTTTTTGTGCTCACTCCGAGACAACTCCCGCGAACCGGCCCCTGATGACAATGGCTAAGTCATCCGCGTACCCTAGGCAGTGGATATCTTCTTAGGACAGTTTTCCTAGAAGATCATCTAATAGTGTTGCCCATAGCAGTGGAGACAGAACTCCTCCTTGTGGGCAACCTCTCCCCGCCTTAGCCTTAATGGAATGGCCGCCCAAAGTGGATATGATTGTACTTTTCTCTAGACTGACCTTGATCCATTGGCAAAGGCTTGGCGGGTCTCCTTTTCTTGCTTGTGCTTCCACGAGAGAGGTTGTTGTGACGTTGTTAAACGTCCCTTCTATATCCAGAAATGTGGCCATGGCTATATCTTTGTCTTTCATTGACTTTGTGATTAGCCTGTTTAGGTCGTCCAGCGCCGAGTCCGTTGACTTACCCGGCTGATATGCATATTGCCTGTTGTTGAGAAGATCTTTCAAAGGTATCTCGTCCCTTATGTACCTATCAATCAGTCTTTCCATTGTTTTTAATAAGATTTAAGAAAGGCTGATAGGTCTTTATGACTTTGGCATTAGATCTGCTATTCTGTCTACCTTGGGCAGGTAGATTACCCTTACGCTTTGCCATGATTTTGGTATAATCCCCATGCCAGGCAGGCTTTGAAGATTTTTGACAGGTGCGGCACCAATTTCTCTATGCCCATTTTTAACAGAATGAGATAAATCCCATTCGGTCCCGCGGACTTGTACGGTTGGAACCTGCTGATGGCCCATTTAATTTTAGTGGTTAATCTCCAGTCCTTTCGGTCGAGCTTTTTAGGTCTGCCAGAATTGTTGAGGCTGGAAAGTGGACTATTAATAGTTCCTTGAGACTTTCCTCTATTGTTTCTGTGTAGGTTCCTTCCGGTTTCTTGAGGAAGCCTACCTCTTTGGCAGCACTGCCGTCCTTAGCCAGGACATGCCGGAGTGTCATTAATCTCCTCGCAGAACTTCCTTCACGAGTCCCTTTTGGCTTTTCGGATTTCTTTGTTATATTGAGTGAGCTTTCCTCTGGAGGTGTCCCAGTCCTGGTTATTTTGGCCCTATTAAATAGCCTTCGAACCTCGATCCTCATCTTTTCGAGGTTCTTGTTCCACCAGACTGTTCCGCAGCCCCTCTGCTTGGCTGATTTTTCCGGGCGTGATTGATTTGTTACACTGCCAGCTCCAGCCCATCGATCTCTCTTGTCGATGCTGTACCTCTTTTGAGAGCTTCTCTGAGGGACTCTTTTTATCCCACCCAGTTCGTCTCTCTTGGGTTTCTGTACTTGCTCGTCATGAGAGATGTGACTAGATCGATACGAATTTGCCTGTGGTTGGAGCACGATGGTTCTTCTGACACATTCCAATTCGCTATACTATTACTCACTTTCCCGGCACAGATCGTTAGGTCTAGTACTTCTTTGCGGTTTTTCGCGATGAACGTGGGCTTATTGCCAATATTGGTCACTATAAGTCCCTCTGCTGAGATAAAGTTAAGTAAAGACTCACCTCGTTTGTTGATGTCCGAGCTACGTCAGAGCGTGTGATGCTCATTGGGGTAGACAGAAGTGTCTAAGTCACTTACTGTGCTATGGTGACTATGCTTGCTTGGACGATATAAGCAGTACGATCTTCTAGCCTCGAATAGTTTATCACTTTCGCTATTGCTGCTGACATCCACCGTTACCAGCTACCAACCACCGTAAAATTGTACCATGTGTTTGATGTTGGAGCTAAAAGTTAATTAACAATATAGTTGATTCTCCTTAACTACTCTCCAAAGTTAATTATTATTATTCTAATGCATTTTGTACTCCTAAAAAGATTTTACTCAGGACACCTAATTAGAAAATAAGAAAGGATGAAATTGCATTTAATTAAATTAAATGAGTGCCAAAAAATTGCTCTACTTTTCGTTCGCATACCCAAATCTCAACTATTTATTTTACCTAGTAACTCATGGCAAATTATTTGAGAACTTAATGTTTTATAAAGAATACACAAATTTGCTATATATCGTCTGATTGTTAATGGCTGAATATTAGGGAAGGATAATAAATGACCGAAGTTGATATTTACTACTGCTATTCTTATTTTGTAAGCAATAATCCTTAAAAACTTTTCTGGATTCCGATGAGGATTCCAAGCAACAGAGGCATACTTCAATATCGATCTAACAAATGTACAGTACAGCAGTTTAAAAAAAAATAGTTAAAACAATATTTTTCTCTCTTGAAATAAATCCAAACATCTTCATGGCTCTACTTGTAATGTAACCCCAAGATCCCTCATTTCGCTAACTCGCTGTAAGGATTAATTATTTATTACGTATATAAAATCCATGTTAGAAAATTAAGTTTAGAAAAAAGTTTTTTATGTCATTTATAAATAAATTAAATAAAATGGGCCTAGGTGAGAAATATCCTATTTTTAAATTTTTAGTTAAGTTTCTACAACAAAATAAAGGACTTTAATACATTTTATTATTAAATTATATTTGAACTACGTTTATTACGTTCATCGAGTCTTTCAAATATATCACTTTCGGTTAGAATTAATTTCGAGGTCGCATTCGATCTTTGAGATTTCATTAATTCAAGTTCAGGTTTTAGTAAATTGATTTCCCTTTCAGTCGCTTTCAGCTTAAAATGAAAGATATTAGTGGCATCACTCAATAATTGTAGAATATCATTTTTAAACTTTAATAGGGGAGAATTTAAAGTTTTTTTAATCGTTTTAATTTAATTTATTTTAATGCCTAATGTATTTATTACAATGTTTATAATTTAGCACTATTGTAAGAGTAAATTTAAATAAGACGAAATAGAGACGAAGTTATAAAAAGAAAAAACTAAAAGGAAAATATGTATATAATCTTGACGTCCAGGGGCCTATGAAGACACATACACAGGTGGGCCACGGATAGGGTTACATATAGAAACAGAGATTAGTAAATATAAAAATTATAACAATTGCAAGAATAATCAATAATAAGAAAAATATAATAATAATACAAATGCTGAAACACTATGGTCGATAGCCGTGAAGAAGACATATAAGCACAATAATTATTGTTATTACTACATAATGTATATACTAGTGAAAATACAGATGTTTACTTTCACTAATAATACATGTACAAATGTACAAATCGATAGAAATGAAGCAAAAACATTTCCGAGTTAATCTTAATACAGGAACACGCGACACAGGGGCACTTTAATGTTAAATCTTTGATATTAATTTTACCAAAAAGTACAGAAGCAATACTTCTCAAGTTTTACCAGATTGATTCTGACAGTTAGTGTTGTATTCTAGCAATTTTCCACTAAAATGTAACCATTATATTCCACTGAAATAAACGTGAGTAGTAGAGGGAGATAGCCGATTCTAGAACCTCCTCTGACCTTGACCCCAACCTTGACCCCTGTCGAGGTCAAGGTCAGAGTGAAGGTCAGAGGAGGTCCCAGAATCGACTGGAGGTGAAGGTCGGAGTCAAGGTCAGAGGAGGTTCCAGAATTGAGTGTACCTCCCTTGACCTTGGCCCCAGTAAGGGGACCCTTTATTGGTGTCGGAGGCCTGGAACTGCGACCTTGATCCCAATAAAGGGCTACCTTATTAGACATTCATAGTACGGTTCCATAATTTAAGGTTATGTTAGAAGATCAGCTAGGAGCGATGCGTGATGTTACCCCTACGACGGTCCAATGGTGAATGACCTTAAATGAGTAAATAGCTTCTAATATAGACAATAAACTTGATAGGGGAGCATACATATGGACGGCATAATCTTATTTGGGTAATTTATAAAATATAACTCATTTATATTAATATTAATTGTTAATAATTTTATATTAATAATTATTTATTAATAATAATTTATTAATAACAATTAATTATTAGTAATAATTTATTAATAACAATTTATTAATAACAATTAATTATTAATAATAATGTATTAATTAATAACAATTATTTATTAATAACAAATATTTTTTATAAACAAAATGTATTTCGCGAATGGGATAACATACGGTCACACAAAGTTTTAGAGACGGGCAAACTTGCCTCCGCATTATGTTTGCCGTGTTTTTTTTTCTGATGCGAGAAAACGAGTTGGGTCATTGAACACCGGTGCGGAGTGATATTTAAGACCGGTGAGGAGTGATTTGAATATGTATTAGATTATTTGTATCTTGACATTAACACGCGGTCGGTGAAGGTCATGGTGTATTATTGTTTTTTATTTTCCGAGTCGGATTTTAGGTATAAAAGTAAGGATATTTTGAAAATATTTCGCAGTGCATCATTTAAGTTTCCATCGTCAATATCAAAAAAGCAAGTAAGTAGTACATGACTTAATATTAAAAAGTAAATAGCACTAATATATAATTATGTAATTTACATCTAGTGCAACGCTACCAGCCGTATTCGATGAGAACTTGGACTAATAAAGATGCAAATCGTAATCGGAGTAATGAAAATAAATTGCCGAGTCAACAACCGTTGGGCAGTCTTCATGGACTAGAAGGTGGAGAAGAGGAAGGGTTTTTTGAACAATTTTTACAAGAACCAGAATTGGAGTTACCAAATTTGAATATCTGTTCGTTTCATGATTTTGGCGAAGAAGAACGCGAACCACTAATTGCAAGTAATAATCAAGAATGTGCAAATGGAGATCAGTGTACTAATAATACACCAGAAAGAAAAAAAGAAAATGTTTTGAAACCTCTCCTAGCTCCAGTAACATATTTTTTGAATAAAAGTAAAACAAAGTGGATATGTGTTGGTTTGGACAGTGATTTAAAATTTGAACCTGTTATCCGATTAATGGGAAATCGAGGTCAAGGCATAACACTAGATTCAGAAACATGGAGTGATTTTAATAAAGCTAAAGATTGTCTTAACAGAACAATTAATACAAAAAATCTAGATAATTATATAAATATAAACAAATTAAGTGTGTCTTTTATTTATGTTGATAATTATCGCAAAGTCTTGAAAGCAACAGTTGGAACTGACTCTGTGTATTTATCGTATGAAAGTCTTCGTGAAGTTTGGAAATTAAGTGATGTTGTAACATTCCGATTGGAGTTATTAAAAAATTTAGATTTCGGTGACTTTTATTACCGTTGCTTGGATTTATTACCAAATTTTGAAGGTGATTTGAGAAAACGCTTAGAAACTGTATTTAATGGGAGCTGTTCTGAGCAAGTGGCGATTTTTAAGGAAATGATGACTTCTGGAATTGATAAAATAATGTACGATTTAGATTTACATCAAGCCATAAATGCATCGTATAATGGAGAAAACAAAAACCGTAACATTTTGTGAAAGTAAGAACAAAACTCACGCCCTTTATGTCTGGTTGTACGCTTATAGAGAGGCAAGGAAAAGTGATTGGATAAATTGTGCGTTGGATAGATGTAGATTTAATAGACGTATTAAAAGATTTGAAATTGAATCAAAAAATGTTTTGAGTGAAAACCATAGAAATAAAATATATTGTAATAGATTTATGAATAGTTAGTAGGTATATTAGGATAATGCGAGTTGTATTTTATTTAGTATAGAAAGGATTACGATGAAGTAGACATGTTTGTACTGCATTAATTAAGAAAATAAACTGTGTCAAATTTTAATTGCGTTTTGTTTATTGTGTGTTTGAACCCGTATAAAAAGTGATGCTTGGTCAAAACGTGGTTAGTTACAATCGTGAACCAAAGCGGAAAGGTAGTGGTTTGTTAAACAAATTAATAAATAAACTTCCCTTCGAAGTACATTTACCTGGATATAATTTTTGCGGTCCGGGAACTAAATTGCAAAAGAGGTTGGCAAAGGGCGACAGTGGTATAAACGTATTGGACGAAGCCTGTAAAGTGCACGATATTGCTTATAGTAAATCTGACAACTTAAAAGAACGACACGAGGCAGATAAAAAATTATACAAAGTTGCAAAGAGTAGAATAACAAGTAGTGGTGCAAGTTTAGGTGAGAAAGCAGCTTCACTAACAGTTGCTGGAGTAATGAAGGCAAAAACTGCTATGGGTATGGGACATGGACGGAGAAAACTAAAAACTAAAAAGATAAAAAGAAGGAGAAGAATCAGTAGAGGTGGTGCGTTATCATTTGCCAAAGCAATGAAGCTTGCAAAGAGAGCGATTAAACGTAGTCCCGACAAAAGTCTTCAGGGATCTGTAAAAATTGCGTATAATGTTTTAAAACGAAATAGAAGAGGTATTGGTAGACCTAGACGTAGGGTGATACCTATTCCTAAACAAGGAGGATTTCTACCGTTAATACCATTATTTGCGGCATTGGGCGCTTTGGGATCCTTGGGTGGCGGTGCTGCAGCTATTGCGAAGGCAGTAAATGATGCTAAGGCTGCTAATGAGCAACAAAAGGAAGAGGCAAGACATAACAGGGTAATGGAAGCTAAAGCAATTGGTTCAGGATTTTACATAAAACCGTATAAGAAGGGTTGTGGATTGTACTTGGGTTTGAATTCAAAAAACTAAGATCTGAGTTCCTTCGTAGACCATTAACTAATATTGATATTATTAAGTATGCAAAGAAACATCACATACCTTATTTCAGAGGTGTGTTTATGAGGAATGCATTACCGAAAAGAATTCGAAAGCTTGAAAGCGGCATCATCAATTTAGATAATGAGGAAGGTCAAGGAACTCATTGGGTAGCTTATAAAAAACGTGGAAAATCTGTCGAATATTTTGATAGTTATGGAGATCTTCGACCGCCGAAGGAGGTAGAAGAATATTTCTTATCAAATAATGGTGAAAATGAAATATCTTACAATTACATAAAGTATCAGAAAAATACTGAAACAAATTGTGGGCAGCTTAGTCTGAAATTCTTGTTAAACCATTAATAAGGAAGTGTAGCAAGTTATTGTATTTACTTATAGAACGAAAGCCATGGAGAAGACATCGCACGCTTATACGTTCACGTTAAGTGGTAAAAGTTCGGAATTGAGTTGTGATTTCAATCCGGCAATATATTTAAATGAAGATGAAGAATATCAGATGGCTTTAATGAATTTTGAATCATTTAATTCAATACCAAATGTGGACGAGACAAACAATTTATTTCATTTCAAGACGAGTGATAATAAATGGCACGTAATTACATTACCTATGGGAATTTATGATATAGAGGACATTAATGAGTACATAGAGAAAGAACTGTTAGATAAGTATAAACAATATAATGTACTCATCCGTATTCGAGGAAATAGTAATACGCAAAAAGTGATTATAAAGACTTCGGTGCTGATTGATTTCTCAAAAAAGAATACTATTGGATCTTTACTCGGATTTAAAAGAGATATTGTTATGCAAGGGGAACATTGCGAATCTCATAAGATTGTTGATATTAATAAAGTAAACGCAATTCAAATATATTGCAATGTGGTAAGTGGATCTTATAATAACGGAGAACCTGTTCACGTGTTGTACCATTTTTTCCCAAAAGTACCGGCAGGCTTCAAAATAATTGAATCTCCACAGGAACGTATATATTTACCGGTATCGGGAAAAATTATCAGTTCATTGAAAGTGCGAGTACTGGATCAGTCGAACAATTTAGTAAATTTTAGAAGTGAGGAAATAACGGTAAGCGTACATCTAAGGCGAGTGGAATAGTTGAATTCGTTTTTCACTATGAAAATATACGGAAAATTGAAAAGAAAAAAAGAGTCTTCTGTATTAACGATGGATAGATTAGGAAAGTATAAATGGAAGGACAGTCGTAAGGTATCCTCCAGTGTAAGAAGAGAAGTGAAACCGTTAACACAACGAAATAGAAAATATCTTAGCAGTTTGGGATTTACTTTATTGAAGCAATAATAAATATAATGGATATATTAAATGTGACCGAGAAGATAAAAACAAATAACTCTATAGTAAGTTACGAATATCATACACATCAACCTTTTGGATCGTCAAGTTTTGATCATAATGACGAAATACGAATTAATGTTCCGGAAATAGACAATTATACTATACCTGGTGAAAGCTATTTATATGTAGAAGGGAGTGTTCGAAAAGTGGATAAAAATGAAGCTAGTAAGACTGCAAAGTTAGTAAATAATCCAGTAGCGTTCATGTTTAGTGATATTCGATATTTAATGAACGGAGTTCAGATTGACTCTGTGAGGAATCTTGGCGTCACATCGACTATGAAGGGATACTTTTCGTTTACAAAAAATGAAATAACAAAATTGGAAAATGCTGGTTGGGCAGAAAATGCAGAGACATGCGATGCATTAGATGAAAACGGCCACTTTAGTCTTAGTGTACCGTTACGAACACTATTAGGATTTGCAGAAGATTATAAAAAAGTTGTTTTGAATGTGAGGCAAGAGCTAATATTAATAAGGAATAACGACGATAATGATGTAATTCTTCAACCTGAGGCATCTAAAGGTGAGAAAGTGAAACTTATTATAGATAAAGTGATATGGAGGGTTCCTCATGTTACCGTGGGCCTTCGTGAGCAATTATCATTAACAAAGCTAACAGAGAAGAATGTCGACATCCACATACCATTCAGAAGTTGGGAAATTCATGAGTATCCTTCACTACCGGAAACAACGAAACACACCTGGGCAGTAAAAACTTCATCACAACTGGAAACACCAAGATTTATAATAATTGGATTTCAAAAGGCGCGCAAGGGAAACGTATCAAAGAGTATGTCAAAGTTTGATAATATAAAATTAAATAATTTGAATGTATACTTAAACGGAATTCGTTACCCTTATGATAATCTTAATGTTGATTATACAAAAAATCAGTATGCCATATTATACGACATGTATGCAAGGTTTCAACAATCTTACTATGTACAGGAAAGTGAACCAATGTTTTCTCCTAAGGAATATTTAGCAGTTGCACCGCTAGTAGGAATTGACTGCATGTATCAAGCGGACACTATTCATAAAAGTGCCGTAGAAATCAAAGTGGAATTTAATACGAAAGAGGCTGTACCAGCGGGTACATCAGCGTATTGCCTAATTTTACACGATAAAGCGTATTACTACACTCCTCTTACGAAAGTTGTTAAGGAGTTATTGTAAGAATACTACTGCAATTATATTTACGTAATAATCAGTTTAGTGCAGATCATCATCGAAGGCAGAGTGTCTAGTAAGTGAAGTGCAAGTGGCTTGCAATGGAAGTAAAAAAATATATTATTATTGATATACAAGGATTTCAAGTAAGAAAAAATCATTTTATACCTAAAGAAGTAGCAAGTTGTGATAGTAAAGGATGCATAAGCCACTTCATATTCAAACCTCCCTATGAATATACGTTTTTAAGTAGAAGAGATAAAAGGACTGTCGATTGGTTGACAAGAAATCATCACTGTTTAAAATGGAGTGACGGATTTGTACCATTGGAAAATTTTGAAGAAATTTTGCAAAGTTTGACTCGTAATATAGGTACTATATATGTAAAGGGTCACGAAAAAGCAATGCATATCAGCAAAGTAATTGATAAACCAGTAATTGAAGTGAGTGATAACATATCAAACATACAAAAAACTCTACCGTATTGTACATTTCATACATCAAGTGATTGTGTGTGTGCACTTACCAATGTATACAAATTAACTCCATTTATACGTAATTATTGAAATCAAATGATATGGAGGAGGAGGAGTCATCATGTAAAGGTGTAGATATATAAACCGTGAACTTGTACAATTTTGCTAGTGCATTTGTGTTGTTCATGATGACAAGTCTGGGTTATTGGATAATTCGTTCAACATATGGACAATGGATTATAAACAAAGTTTGGGAAGTTATAGAAAAGTACGAAAAGGATTTCGGTACTGCAAGTCTTACTGATGAAGATCTTGAGTTTCTGCCCCTGAACTACATACTGAAAAGGATGACCGCTCAAAACGTCGCCATGTTGTGGCATCAATTGCCATCACATTATCGAACAAATCAAGATTTAAGGGAGAAGCTCCCTTGTTTGCAGCATTATAACCAAGACAACATTCGCACTCATATCGATGGCCCTGCCCCTTCAAGAAAAGATTGTCATGGATGTATTTTTAAACATTTAGAAATTAATCAAAAAGTGTAAATTAACTAACGTTTTTTAATAAAGATATTGTAGTATATTAATAATGTTTTATTTGTATTCCTGTAACCCAATTTGAAGAAAGTGTTAATTTTTATTGTTAAAATTTCTTTCAAACAATTTATTTATTAATTAAGTTAATTGAATGACCAATGAGGTCTTTTTTCCAATTGGAGCAAAAGAAAAAAAGGAAAAAAGGAGGAAAAAAGGAAAAAGGAGGAAAGGAAGGAAAGGAAGGGAAAAAAGAAAGAAAAAAGAAAGGAGGAAAAAAGGAGAGGAGAAGAATATTTCTTTTTACAGACCACTCCTCCTTACCAACGTCTCCTCCTTTTAACACGCCTTCAATGCAGAGGGGATGGGAGTGGGAAAAAAGGAGTGGGGATACAAAATTGGGTTCTTTCCGCACGCCGCCGCCAGCAGAAATTCCAGCCGCCGTAAATCCTACCTTGGACGGAACGCGTAGACGGACCGTTGCCGTTACAAGCCCGGCCGGCGAAAATCTGGTACCAGACGGAGCGTGCAGACCGACCGCAACCATTTCTGCCGCTGAAGGTGAAACAGCAGCGAGTGAGTATTTTTTTATATAATATTTAATTTTTCATACATTGGAACTGAAATAAATGAAAAAGTATAATTATGTATTTTTCTTTCTTTTTTTTTACAGATTCCGGAATGACAGATTTTTTGAATCTTGTTACTCCTGGCGCTAGGTGGCTGACTGCAACTCATAGACGAGAATGCACATCACCCCGTAATGATGTACTGAATCAAGCCATGGTTGACGCTGACATTCTCAGTATTAGTAAAGATACAAGTGATACTGAGAATGTTGCGAGTACATCAATGCGGGGAAATGTAAGTTCCTTGGCAAGCGGGCAGCAATTTTACATGTCGTCGTCTAATTCTAATCGCAACAGATGGCGATATGGAAATTACTTGCCAAAACAAGAGTACAGGCAGCGACGTCGTACCGAGAGGGACATGATGAGAAACAGGAGGAGAACAGTAAACGTTGACAGAAGTGACGTACAGCAAGGATCTGTACTTCGAAGACTGTTGGCGGTTCCTGAATCGATGTCGAGTATATCGATTACCCACCCCCAACAAACTGCACCATCAACCAGTACTCGCTCCCATCCCAAAATATCATTAATGAATGTATCATCCATTCCAGAACCCGAAATCGAACCTGAAATCGAACCCGAAATCGAACCCGAAATAATTACAATCCTCTCCCAGACATCGGTAACTTCTGTGAATGTGCAAAAAGTTACCGTTCTGGAAAATATAACAGTTAAACCACCCACTAACGTAACTAACGAAATCCCTTGTAACTCACTCCCTTCCAACGAAATCCCTTCAAATGTAATTGTTCCAAGCTCGTCCCGGCCCGTGTCTCCTGTCATCAATTCCTCGTCCCGGCCCGTGTCTCCTGTCATCAATTCTTACAGTCAATCGATTGCTCGACAAGTCGGTAATAGGAGTCGCCAAGTAAGAAATTCTCTTACATTTTATCAAAAGTTGTATGATACTTTGTGTGAAAGCGAAACACGTGTAAATAACATGATTGAATCGTTAAATTTCGTTGCCGCTAATATGTCTAATTGTAATCCTGGTTTGTTGCCCGACCTAAAAGAGCAATTAAGACAAATTAGAGGCGAAAAGGAAACCGTGCAAAGGATCATAGCAACAATAAGATATTATGTAAGGGAATATAATCATTGATGACTTCTGTCAACGTTTCGTTCCCTGTTACCACGGATATTCGCTGCTGATTTGAACCTTAAATAATTTTCACTCGGCTAGAAAAAAGAAAAATCAAAGCTATTACAATATAATACGCCTAGAAAAAAAAAACCAAAGTTATAAAAAAACAGCTAGGATAACCAAATATATGTACATCAAGTAATAAATAAATGTTTAAGAATAAACGTGTGAATATTTTCCTTCATCCTAAAATAAAACCTTATTATCATAATATGTAGGTGAAGTCTATAATTTATAAAACGCAGAATTAATTTTTACCGCTACTTCGGGCGAACAACTTAATAATGTATTTATATATTCAAACATGTTCATTAATATGTATGCTAAAATATACAATAAGAAATTGAAAGTGTTTTTTTTCTTTCTTAATAATGAGCAGCTACATTCCACAATCAAAATATCTAGGTGAGGTCATAAATTGTCCAGTTTATTGTATTCCATATTTAGTTCAGTAAAAACCTTCTTGGTGAGATGACATGCATCCCGTAAGTGTAACTTCACATGAATTATCATTACCGATACAAAATTTTGATAATGCATTATTACAACATCCGAGATTTAAAAAACACAGTGACCTTTTCGGAGGTGAATGTAAGAGAGGCTTAATTATAGGACCGAGTGCATGCGGAAAAACCAACATACTTCTTACACTACTTATTGCAAGGCATGGGTTAAGATATTTAAATATTTATTTATGTTCAAATTCATTGTACCAAGAGAAATATACATTTCTACGTGAATTAATGAAAACGATTCCAGAATGTGGTTATTATGAATATTCGGATATCGCAAGCCTAGAAGTTCCGACATGCATAAATGAATATTCCATTGTAATATTTGATGATGTGCCACCCACAGGTCACAATACAATAAAAGACTATTTTTCATACGGTCGACATAAAAATATTGACTGTTTTTACTTATGCCAGAGTTACAGTGCAATTCCAAAGCAGCTGATTAGAGATAATAGCAATTTGTTAATACTTTTTCGACAAGATGCAATGCATTTGAAACATATATATGATGATCACCTTACGGGGGACATGACTTTTGAAGAATTTAAGGACATTTGTCAAACGTGTTGGGTCAATCCTCATGATGTATTGGTAATTGATTTAGACTGTGGTAAAGAGGAAGGGAGATACCGCAAGGGTTTTGACAAATTTATAATTGTATAAATTTGGGTACAACTTCCTTTACCCTTTCAGTATAAGTGTGTACTTCGATAACACAATGGACAAAAATGTCGCTAGACAACTTGCAGAAGCTCGCACTTCTCTACGTGATAAAATTAGAACCTTGAAATCAAACATAGCTGAGTCTAAACAACATCTTGAAGCTACGTTCTCACCCCTCAGTGAGCCACTCAAAGAAATAGCAAGTAAACTTGAGGCTAATCGACTAGAACCCAGTGAATTTCTAGAAGATGATGATAATGACTTCGATGTATCACAAATTAAACCAGCCTACGCACCATCTCCAAAACAGTCTTTTAACATTAAAAGGAGAAGAAAACTTTCGAAAATATACCACGAACCGAAAAAAGAATTACTCGACGATACCTTAATGACACCTACTGCAGAAAACCTTCAACGGAAAGGAGATGTTAGTTTTTTAGATGATGAGGAAGTGATACAAAGTGCCCCATTTAATTCAACTCAAATTGTAGAAAAGCATGATGATTCAAAGACGGATTTTGAACAACAAGAAGAAGAACATGCGTATAGTGATGACGATGATGAAGGAGAAGTAACACTTCCTATGTATCATGCCCAGCAAAGTTTTAGAGAACAATTGAATAGCCCAGAAGTGCAAAATATATTACAACAATTTGATGAATTACCCAGACAATTTCTCATATATTTCAAAACACATACAAAAGCTGACCGCGACGAAAAATATGGCGTACATGAAGTTGACGGAAATTTATATGTTGGAAATTCTGAAATACAATTCGAAGGACGAGACATAAAGATAAATAATCAGATATATACGGGAACAAAAGGACTGTATGAACTCTTATTTAAGAAAAAACCTTCAAAATTTACTTTAATGGATAGCCGAAACTACAGAGATATATTGCAACGAACTAATGCCGCGCGTGTACAATATAATCCAAATAAAGCGATTGCAGCCAACAGAGGGTACAAGTATGTGTCAATAGTAAAACCAATTTTAATGGGTGACAGACCCCAGGTTTGGTGGGCAAAATTATGGAAGAGTGGAGGATCTCTGGAGAAAAACACAATGAAAAGGCAATTAATTCCAGGATCCACTATCGAGTACAAACATTGGGATGACCCCAATGAACTTGTAGATAGGTTACGTTTATTAATAGCTTCACAGCATGCAGGAAATTCATCACACAACAATGAAATTGTTTCAATAATCGAAGAATTAAAAGAGGCAAAAATTATTGTATAAAAACATATTCTTTGAATATACTCGTCATTCAGTGTGCAGCCAGGATACAGTTAGTTTACTTATATGACTCTTAATAAGTTTGGTGAACATCTTACCGGTGCTACCATGTCTGTAGACAAATTTGGTAAACATCTTTACGGACACAGCATTTCAAAACATAGACATTTTCAAAAGTTGAAAGATGATGTAAAGCAGCAGTCAACGCGAAAATCAATACAAGTCATCGGATTGTGGACTACTGGCCACGAAGCAGAACCTGGGATTTATCAAATTACAAATAAAGCAGCAACCTCAACGTTTGTTAATGAGGTGTACAGTGGTAAAGTAGTGAAGGTAGTTATGTATGGAGACAACGTTTGGGTCAGAATTAATGGTCAACCCTACAGGACCGAACTAAAAAAAAATCTTGTAACATTGAAACTCAATGATAAAATTCAAATAACTAGACGATTTGTAGACAGACCAGCATCAGCATCGGCCGTTGATATAGTAATTGAATCTGATAATGTCTAAAATTAAGCAAGACGTAGTGAAGGAACTGCATGCACCGGCTAGAAGAAACTTTAAAAGGCGTCGTGTTATTCTGAAGGGACTAAAAGATTTATATCAAGCAGATTTAGTTGAAATGATTCCGTATTCAAAGGAGAACAAGGGATTTAAGTATATATTAATGGTTATAAATGCTTTCTCTAAATTTGGATGGGCAGTACCTTTAAAGACTAAGACTGGGAAGGAAGTGACGCGAGCAATGCAAACAATACTGGACAAAAAGAAACTCATACCGAAAAACATTCAAACAGATCATGGCAAAGAATTTTACAACGCAGACTTCAAAACATTTCTTAAACAGTACAATATCAATCATTACAGTACTTATTCAACATTAAAGAGTTCCATTGTGGAAAGATTTAATAGAACCATCAAGGAAAGGATGTGGAAAGCGTTTTCATTGCAAGGTACATATAAATGGTTGGACTTACTACCAATTATTATAAACAACTACAATAATAGCGTACATAGAACAATTGGAATGAAGCCGAAAGATGTTAATAATCGCAATGCAAAGCATCTTTTGAATACAGTGTATAGTTCATTAAAAATGATTGATACACTACCTCGGAAATTCAATGTAGGTGATCATGTAAGAATAAGTAAACACCGCCAAGCTTTCTCCAAAAACTATACACCTAATTGGTCAAACGAAATATTTAAAATCTCTAAAGTGCAAAATACAATGCCGCGAACCTATCTACTGCAGGATGCACAAGGTGAAAATATTATTGGAGGATTCTATGAAGTGGAACTGAAGAAAGTCGCACACCCTGATGTTTATTTGGTAGAGAAAGTAATAAGACGTAAGGGAAATAAAGTTCTCGTCAAGTGGTTAGGATTGGATAGCTCACACAATTCCTGGATATCGAAGAAAAATGTGTTGTAATTATGTTATATAACTTTATTGCCTGTGTATTCGTTTTAAGTAAATAAAACAACTTTTTTTAAAATATATACAATTTATTTACAACCTATACAATACATTAACAAATTATATATACAAAAATATGTACTTTAATATAAATACGTAATGAACAATTTATACAATCTTATTTACTACATATACAATACATAAATCAAACGTAATACATAGAAAACAAGTATAAGGTAACAATTTATACAAAACTTAAAAACATAAAATTAATTATATAACCTATCGTATTCTTCATTTAATATTTGATTTATACATTCATCTTCTTGAATTTGTTTAATTTGTTTATGACCCCAAGCCAATGTGCCAATTTTATCTGGTAAAATGTAACGTTTATCGTCAGTAGCAGACAAAGCAATTTTATTTTTTAGTTCTGTAAAAACTACATGGTAATCAGAACGGAATGTATACATTTTCTTGAAAATTTCTCCCCCCTCTTCCACTATACGTTTATAATCACACAGAGTCAATTCTTTTTTAATAACATATTTTTTTACACCTTTTGCTTTCTTAACGCAATCTGAAAGTGTATTGATGCAGTATGCTTTAGCTCCTGTACCAAAAAACGATGTAATAATATTACCGGCAAATTCATCCTTCATTTTACCTATAACTGACTTGTTTCGAGGTATGTTATGAACATTATTTTCAGGATAATTGGAAGTATCAAAGTGCTCAATATTATTTTTGATATCATCGTAAATATTTTCAGTAAATACTTCAATTATTAATGAATCCGTGTCTGTGTACAGCAAACGAACATTATCGCCATACTCACGTTTTAAAAAATCATAATAGAATTTATAAACTACAGTTTTAGCTAACTCTAATATACTAAAACCTACGTACAATGGTTTATTGTAATGTATTTTTACAATAGACATTTCCACAGCTATTAAATTTTCACAAAATATTTTGGTAGATTTAAAATTTGGTTTCGCGATAAATACTTCCGCCCCTGGTTTTCTATAACGCGTCTCCCAATGACTCAATAAACGAATGTCAACTCTATTTTCTACATTTTCCATGGTTTTTCCAAATACAATGTTATTCATGGCTTTGTAATGATTCCTTTCAAACGCGTTACTTGACTGTCTTCGCTTTTCCGTATTAAAATCAATATATGACTGCATCCAATTGCTCTGTTCAAATTCGAGAATTCTATGGGTGCGTTTCAATATTAATCCATGATTTAAACATTGTTTTAAATTCATGTAGTGTATAATGTACTTCTCCTTATCGTACAATGTTGGTACTAATTTCTTATGTTTAGAATTTTCAGGGTTACGCAATTCAGGACAAAATGGCAAATCGTTATGTGTATCATGTAAACATTGAGGATAATCCAAGTCAACTTCCAAAACGTAACCGGTACTAGAATTATTATCAATCTGTAAAACATCAAAATTTTCTAATTCCCGAGCATTCAACCAGCGAAATTTACCTGTAGGCAGTTTTGATTGCATTGCAAAACCGTACAGGTTGGTAGCATCTAAATATGCAATATAAGATATTGGTTGCGTATCATTGAACTCACTTAAAAATTTATTATTTGCTTCGGATTTACGATGAGAACACATACTAAGCCCCCCGCGAATCCCCCTTTTAAAAAAGAAAAACATATCGACGTCTGTAAGGAGTTCCAGTTGAACCCCAGTCATTTTTAATAAAGCGTCCCACCCGAACCCTGGTGCCGTAAAGTAATGTGCCGGATCTAATGTATAATATTGTAATGAAACACTGCGATAATTTTCAAATATGTCGGCCAAAAGTAACACGTCTGAAGTTAAATAAAGTAAACAATGAATAAAACGCTTACTATGTTTTTAACCACTATAATTTATTATAATATATAAATATATTACAATTTGTACGACTTAAGTTTCGACTTTTGACGGTCATTATCAAGTGAACAAATTAACGAAAAAATTACATTTAAATAGATTTTGACAATTGAGTGAGGGGAGCAAAACGATTTACGGCGAACAGGTGCAAAAGATTAAGATTAAGATTATAAAATTTTGAAAAGCGGTGTGTGTACTAAATCGGTTTGCTCGTTTAACAGGTTAATGAGGGGATTACGATTACGTTTGAAAATTTCCGCGGATTCCAGGAGATTAAGCTTTGTACCTTTTGAACATTTATGTAAAATTTTAAGATTATGAATTTCGGGGAATGAATGTTTACATTCTAACGCGTGATTAGAAAAAGAACTGGAATTTTGATTTAGCCGGAATGCGCGGAAATGTTCAGCGTATCGTTTTTCAAAACTGCGGCCCGTTTGTCCTACATACACACTATTGCACTCGGAACATGGAATTTCATACACACCTGATGTCTTTAAGGGGTTGATTTTATCTTTTGAATTGAACAATAAATTGGATAGTTTGCAAGCAGGTCTAAACGCGATTTGATGATTTTGTTTTCGAAGAATGTGAGCAATTTCTTCTGAAGTTTTACCATAATACGTTAATGTGATGAATGGATCTTTATTTGAATTTGAAAGTCTAGGATAAATGTAGGTCATAGTGTTCTGATAACGTTTTTTATTAATTAAATTTTGAATTAAATTGACTGGAAATCCATTAATTTTGGCTATTTCTAAAATTTTATTTAGTTCTGTGGCTTGATTGTTAGATGATAATGGAATTGAAAAGGTTCGGTGTATCATTGAATGGTAAGCAGCTAATTTGTGCGACAAAGGGTGATTAGAGTTAAAGGGAATGGTAGAATTTACGTTTGTAGGTTTCCTATATATATTGAATTCAATTCTATTGTTACTGTGGATCAAGGTCAAGTCTAAAAAGTTAATTTGGTTGTTTTGTTCGCATTCCAATGTGAATTTAATTTTAGGATGTATATTATTAATTATGTTTAAAAATTGATCTAATTGGCGTGCAGTGCCACTGAAACATGCAATTATGTCATCCACATATCGATGCCAAAAAGAAATGTGTTTTCTTGTAAAATCTAAGTTAAAAATGTTTTCTTCTATCTGTGCCATGAATAAATCAGCTAATAAGGGACTTAACGGCGAACCCATTGCCAGACCTATGGTTTGTTTGTAAAATTGATTATTGAATTGAAAGTAATTTTGTTGTAAACACACTTCGAATGACTCATAAAGTTCCGATTTTGTTATGATGTTAATATCTAATTTGTCTAACATGTTCTGAATTATTTCGAGGCACTCATTTGTTGGAATATTTGAGAACATGCTTGTTACATCAAAGGATACAAGTTTTGAGCCTTTAGGCGTGGTTATTGATTTTAATTTGTTGGAAAGATCAAGTGAGTTTTTAATTGAAAATTTTGAAACAAAGTGTGTGTATTTTTTGAAAAGGTAATTTAATTTTATCGCTAATGAACGAGCTGGACTATTTATATATGATACTACGGGCCTGATGGGGAGATCTGGTTTATGGGTTTTAATTAAGCCATATAGTTTTGGAGCTAGTGGATTTTTATTAGCAATTTGAAATTTATCGAAATTTGAAAAAATTACTGTGATGTTTTTGAGTAAATTTTTTGATTTGTAGTTGGAATGCAGGTGTCGGATCTCTCTTAAGGAGAGCTACATTTTCTTGTCTAATGAATGTGTTAATTTTGTCATTATATTGACCTGTTTCCAGAATAACAATTGAATTTGACTTGTCTGCTTTCGTTATGGTTAAGGCATTAAGTGAAGCTTTTGATTTAATTGATTTAATAATTGAGGAATCAGACAAGGGGTTTTTTGAATATGATTTTATTACATTGGAGATTTGTGCTCTGGGAATAAGGGGTTCTTGTATCTTTTTTAATGCAATTTCGGACTCTACTACTAAGGTTGTTATGGTGTTTTTGTTATTAATGTAAGGACTGTAGTTGGGGTTTTGTGATAAAAAGGATTGTTCTGTCTCACTGAATGTAACATTTGATAAATTAATAAATTTAGAAACTGGTTGTGAAGGTTTGTTATTATTTTCTGTAACTAATAAAGGTTTATTTTTACGGAGGATGTCTAGTTTCTTTCTTTGGATTTCAAATTTTTTATGTATGACTTTACTCACATTATCTCGCACAAAATCATCAAATATACTGAACTCTATTGGGTGAAGTTTAAATGTAAGTTCCGAATGCAATACCTTGAGATAGTGTTGGATGGCGTCTCTCTTCCGATGTAGATTGCGAATCTCGGCTCTGATCCATGCGAGTTGGGCTGCTTGGATGGCTGTTTTTGCGGCTGACGTCGTGGAACGTGTCTTAATGTTCACGTATCTCGGGACAACACGGTGACGAAGGCATTGGGTATTGAACCAGATGTCCTGGGAGGTGGTTCTGTATTTCTTCATTAATTTGTTGTAAAGTTTGGTCTGCTTTGCCATACAGGCTGATTTAATCATAATGATGGTTGCGACCGTTACTATGTGGTAATTCATAATGAACAATGAATAAAACGCTTACTATGTTTTTAACCACTATAATTTATTATAATATATAAATATATTACAATTTGTACGACTTAAGTTTCGACTTTTGACGGTCATTATCAAGTGAACAAATTAACGAAAAAATTACATTTAAATAGATTTTGACAATTGAGTGAGGGGAGCAAAACGATTTACGGCGAACAGGTGCAAAAGATTAAGATTAAGATTATAAAATTTTGAAAAGCGGTGTGTGTACTAAATCGGTTTGCTCGTTTAACAGGTTAATGAGGGGATTACGATTACGTTTGAAAATTTCCGCGGATTCCAGGAGATTAAGCTTTGTACCTTTTGAACATTTATGTAAAATTTTAAGATTATGAATTTCGGGGAATGAATGTTTACATTCTAACGCGTGATTAGAAAAAGAACTGGAATTTTGATTTAGCCGGAATGCGCGGAAATGTTCAGCGTATCGTTTTTCAAAACTGCGGCCCGTTTGTCCTACATACACACTATTGCACTCGGAACATGGAATTTCATACACACCTGATGTCTTTAAGGGGTTGATTTTATCTTTTGAATTGAACAATAAATTGGATAGTTTGCAAGCAGGTCTAAACGCGATTTGATGATTTTGTTTTCGAAGAATGTGAGCAATTTCTTCTGAAGTTTTACCATAATACGTTAATGTGATGAATGGATCTTTATTTGAATTTGAAAGTCTAGGATAAATGTAG